>CM056612.1:1384588-1393709 GCA_029721355.1 Tegillarca granosa | reverse complement strand
GCGAAAACGTATGGTGGACTGACGAACGGACAACGGAAGGACGGGTAAAAATATACCCTCTACAACTTAAGTTGCGTTGGGGTATAAAATGATTTAGCTTCTATCTTCATTTTAACTTTCATTCCATGCCCTCGTCTAAGTTTATAATTAATGCAAAGATATAGTTTTATATAATGTGTTCAAATGGAAATGCGTTAACAAGACTTGTTAAATACAAATTTTTTACTCCATCTCAAGGCTTGTCAGAAGTTAATTTTTTCGCCCATCTCAAGACTTGTCAGAAGTTAATTTTTTCGCCCATCTCAAGACTTGTCAGAAGTTAATTTTTTCGCCCATCTCAAGACTTGTCAGAAGTTAATTTTTTCGCCCATCTCAAGGCTTGTCAGAAGTTAATGTTTTCGCCCATCTCAAGACTTGTCAGAAGTTAATTTTTTCGCCCATCTCAAGGCTTGTCAGAAGTTAATTTTTTCGCCCATCTCAAGACTTGTCAGAAGTTAATTTTTTCGCCCATTTCAAGACTTGTCAGAAGTTAATTTTTTCGCCCATCTCAAGACTTGTCAGAAGTTAATTTTTTCGCCCATCTCACATGTATGCAAATATTTTGGTTTTATACATAATATTTATCACGAATATTTAAAAAAATATCTGAGAATTATGCCGATCCGGTGCCGAATTGGTAATTGCATTCTGATATGACATTTTAGAGGCACATTCGTGAGTTATTATAATTTTAACCGAGAATAATTTAACAAATGAACATGTAGCTGAATCTTAATTGCCCCCACTACTAAAGATAACACCGGAAGTAAAAATTCTCTTGCATAAATTTAAAATATAAGTGTTAAAATGAAATATTTATATCTGGTGTCCTCTGGCTAGGTATGCTAATTAATTATTTGTTTCTTGTCAAGTTATTTAGATATGACACATCTATCATAAAGCATGATAAACTAATACAAACCGCACCCGTGTGTTAAAGCTGATTGTTAATGCTGTTTTGGAGCTTTTAAATCATCCCGTACGTAAAATAGATATGTTAGTGGGAGGGCAATCTGGGGGCACAGTGAGAGGACCTAATGCTAAATGACAGCGATCTTGTAACTTTCAAGACAAGAATAATAGTATTTTACTATCAAAAGGATAGGACATCGACTAGTTCTCCCAGTATCAGTATAATGTGACTTAGGGAGTGATACATGTATAACTGTCTGTGACTGAATCGATGATCTGACCTAGGTAGTAATATAACTGTCTATGACTGAATCGATGATCTGACCTAGGGAGTAATATCACTGTCTATGACTGAATCGATGATCCGACCTAGGTAGTAATATAACTGTCTATGACTGAATCGATGATCTGACCTAGGGAGTAATATAACTGTCTGTGACTGAATCGATGATCTGACCTAGGTAGTAATATAACTGTCTATGACTGAATCGATGATCTGACCTAGGGAGTAACATAACTGTCTATGACTGAATCGATGATCTGACCTAGGTAGTAATATAACTGTCTATGACTGAATCGATGATCCGACCTAGGGAGTGATTTAACTCTCTATGACTGAATCGATGATCTGACTTAGGGAGTGATATAACTGTCTATGACTGAATCGATGATCTGACCTAGGTAGTAATATAACTCTCTATGACTGAATCGATGATCCGACCTAGGGAGTGATTTAACTGTTTATGACTGAATCGATGATCTGACTTAGGGAGTGATATACATGTAACTGTCTATGACTGAATTGATGATCTGACCTAGGGAGTGATATAACTGTCTATGACTGAATCGATGATCTGACCTAGGGAGTAATATAACTGTCTATGACTAAATCGATGATCTGACCTAGGGAGTAATATAACTGTCTATGACTGAATCGATGATCTGACCTAGGGAGTGATTTGACTGTCTATGACTGAATCGATGATCTGACCTAGGGAGTGATATAACTGTCTATGACTGAATCGATGATCTGACCTAAGAAGTGATATAATTGTCTATGACTGAATCGATGATCTGACCTAGGGAGAAACATAACTGTCTATGACTGAATCGATGATCTGACCTAGGTAGTAATATAACTGTCTATGACTGAATCGATGATCCGACCTAGGGAGTGATTTAACTGTCTATGACTGAATCGATGATCTGACCTAGGGAGTGATATAACTGTCTATGACTGAATCGATGATCTGACCTAGGGAGTAACATAACTGTCTATGACTGAATCGATGATCCGACCTAGGGAGTGATTTAACTGTTTATGACTGAATCGATGATCTGACTTAGGGAGTGATATACATGTAACTGTCTATGACTGAATCGATGATCTGACCTAGGGAGTGATATAACTGTCTATGACTGAATCGATGATCTGACTTAGGGAGTAATATAACTGTCTATGACTAAATCGATGATCTGACCTAGGGAGTAATATAACTGTCTATGACTGAATCGATGATCTGACCTAGGGAGTGATTTGACTGTCTATGACTGAATCGATGATCTGACCTAGGGAGTGATATAACTGTCTATGACTGAATCGATGATCTGACCTAGGAAGTGATATAACTGTCTATGACTGAATCGATGATCTGACCTAGGGAGTGATATAACTGTCTATGACTGAATCGATGATCTGACCTAGGGAGTAATATAACTGTCTATGACTGAATCGATGATCTGACCTAGGGAGTAATATAACTGTCTATGACTGAATCGATGATCTGACCTAGGTAGTAATATAACTGTCTATGACTGAATCGATGATCCGACCTAGGGAGTGATTTAACTCTCTATGACTGAATCGATGATCTGACTTAGGGAGTGATATACATGTAACTGTCTATGACTGAATCGATGATCTGACCTAGGGAGTGATATAACTGTCTATGACTGAATCGATGATCTGACCTAGGGAGTAATATAACTGTCTATGACTGAATCGATGATCCGACCTAGGGAGTGATTTAACTGTCTATGACTGAATCGATGATCTGACCTAGGTAGTAATATAACTCTCTATGACTGAATCGATGATCCGACCTAGGGAGTGATTTAACTGTTTATGACTGAATCGATGATCTGACTTAGGGAGTGATATACATGTAACTGTCTATGACTGAATCGATGATCTGACCTAGGGAGTGATATAACTGTCTATGACTGAATCGATGATCTGACCTAGGGAGTAATATAACTGTCTATGACTGAATCGATGATCTGACCTAGGGAGTAATATAACTGTCTATGACTGAATCGATGATCTGACCTAGGGAGTGATTTGACTGTCTATGACTGAATCGATGATCTGACCTAGGGAGTGATATAACTGTCTATGACTGAATCGATGATCTGACCTAGGAAGTAATATAACTGTCTATGACTGAATCGATGATCTGACCTAGGGAGTGATTTGACTGTCTATGACTGAATCGATGATCTGACCTAGGGAGTAATATAACTGTCTATGACTGAATCGATGATCTGACCTAGGGAGTGATATAACTGTCCATGACTGAATCGATGATCTGACCTAGGGAGTGATATAACTGTCTATGACTGAATCAATGATCTGACCTAGGGAGTAAATGACTGAATCGATGAACTGACCTAGGGAGTAATATAACTGTCTATGACAGAATCGATGATCTGACCTAGGGAGTGATATAACTGTCTATGACTGAATTAATGATCTGACCTAGGGATGTGATTTAACTGTCTATGACTGAATCGATGATCTGACCTAGGGAGTGATATAACTGTTTATGACTGAATCGATGATCTGACTTAGGGAGTGATATACATGTAACTGTCTATGACTGAATTGATGATCTGACCTAGGGAGTGATATAACTGTCTATGACTGAATCGATGATCTGACCTAGGGAGTAATATAACTGTCTATGACTAAATCGATGATCTGACCTAGGGAGTAATATAACTGTCTATGACTGAATCGATGATCTGACCTAGGGAGTGATTTGACTGTCTATGACTGAATCGATGATCTGACCTAGGGAGTGATATAACTGTCTATGACTGAATCGATGATCTGACCTAAGAAGTGATATAATTGTCTATGACTGAATCGATGATCTGACCTAGGGAGAAACATAACTGTCTATGACTGAATCGATGATCTGACCTAGGTAGTAATATAACTGTCTATGACTGAATCGATGATCCGACCTAGGGAGTGATTTAACTGTCTATGACTGAATCGATGATCTGACCTAGGGAGTGATATAACTGTCTATGACTGAATCGATGATCTGACCTAGGGAGTAACATAACTGTCTATGACTGAATCGATGATCCGACCTAGGGAGTGATTTAACTGTTTATGACTGAATCGATGATCTGACTTAGGGAGTGATATACATGTAACTGTCTATGACTGAATCGATGATCTGACCTAGGGAGTGATATAACTGTCTATGACTGAATCGATGATCTGACTTAGGGAGTAATATAACTGTCTATGACTAAATCGATGATCTGACCTAGGGAGTAATATAACTGTCTATGACTGAATCGATGATCTGACCTAGGGAGTGATTTGACTGTCTATGACTGAATCGATGATCTGACCTAGGGAGTGATATAACTGTCTATGACTGAATCGATGATCTGACCTAGGAAGTGATATAACTGTCTATGACTGAATCGATGATCTGACCTAGGGAGTGATATAACTGTCTATGACTGAATCGATGATCTGACCTAGGGAGTAATATAACTGTCTATGACTGAATCGATGATCTGACCTAGGGAGTAATATAACTGTCTATGACTGAATCGATGATCTGACCTAGGTAGTAATATAACTGTCTATGACTGAATCGATGATCCGACCTAGGGAGTGATTTAACTCTCTATGACTGAATCGATGATCTGACTTAGGGAGTGATATACATGTAACTGTCTATGACTGAATCGATGATCTGACCTAGGGAGTGATATAACTGTCTATGACTGAATCGATGATCTGACCTAGGGAGTAATATAACTGTCTATGACTGAATCGATGATCCGACCTAGGGAGTGATTTAACTGTCTATGACTGAATCGATGATCTGACCTAGGTAGTAATATAACTCTCTATGACTGAATCGATGATCCGACCTAGGGAGTGATTTAACTGTTTATGACTGAATCGATGATCTGACTTAGGGAGTGATATACATGTAACTGTCTATGACTGAATCGATGATCTGACCTAGGGAGTGATATAACTGTCTATGACTGAATCGATGATCTGACCTAGGGAGTAATATAACTGTCTATGACTGAATCGATGATCTGACCTAGGGAGTAATATAACTGTCTATGACTGAATCGATGATCTGACCTAGGGAGTGATTTGACTGTCTATGACTGAATCGATGATCTGACCTAGGGAGTGATATAACTGTCTATGACTGAATCGATGATCTGACCTAGGAAGTAATATAACTGTCTATGACTGAATCGATGATCTGACCTAGGGAGTGATTTGACTGTCTATGACTGAATCGATGATCTGACCTAGGGAGTAATATAACTGTCTATGACTGAATCGATGATCTGACCTAGGGAGTGATATAACTGTCCATGACTGAATCGATGATCTGACCTAGGGAGTGATATAACTGTCTATGACTGAATCAATGATCTGACCTAGGGAGTAAATGACTGAATCGATGAACTGACCTAGGGAGTAATATAACTGTCTATGACAGAATCGATGATCTGACCTAGGGAGTGATATAACTGTCTATGACTGAATTAATGATCTGACCTAGGGATGTGATTTAACTGTCTATGACTGAATCGATGATCTGACCTAGGGAGTGATATAACTGTCTATGACAGAATCGATGATCTGACCTAGGGAGTGATATAACTGTCTATGACAGAATCGATGATCTGACCTAGGGAGTGATATAACTGTCTATGACTGAATCGATGATCTGATTTAGGGAGTGAGATAACTGTCTATGACTGAATCGATGATCTGACTTAGGGAGTGATATAACTGTCTATGAATGAATCGATGATCTGACCTAGGGAGTGATATAACTGTCTATGACTGAATCGATGATCTGACCTAGGGAGTGATATAACTGTCTATGACTGAATCGATGATCTGACTTAGGGAGTGATATAACTGTCTATGACTGAATCGATGATCTGACCTAGGGAGTGATATAACTGTCTATGACTGAATCGATGATCTGACCTAGGGAGTGATATAACTGTCTATGACTGAATCGATGATCTGACCTAGGGAGTGATATAACTGTCTATGACTGAATCGATGATCTGACCTAGGGAGTGATATAACTGTCTATGACTGAATCGATGATCTGACCTAGGTAGTAATATAACTGTCTATGACTGAATCGATGATCCGACCTAGGGAGTGATATAACTGTCTATGACTGAATCGATGATCTGACTTAGGGAGTGATATACATGTAACTGTCTATGACTGAATCGATGATCTGACCTAGGGAGTGATATAACTGTCTATGACTGAATCGATGATCTGACCTAGGGAGTAATATAACTGTCTATGACTGAATCGATGATCCGACCTAGGGAGTGATTTAACTGTCTATGACTGAATCGATGATCTGACCTAGGTAGTAATATAACTCTCTATGACTGAATCGATGATCCGACCTAGGGAGTGATTTAACTGTTTATGACTGAATCGATGATCTGACTTAGGGAGTGATATACATGTAACTGTCTATGACTGAATCGATGATCTGACCTAGGGAGTAATATAACTGTCTATGACTGAATCGATGATCTGACCTAGGGAGTAATATAACTGTCTATGACTGAATCGATGATCTGACCTAGGGAGTGATTTGACTGTCTATGACTGAATCGATGATCTGACCTAGGGAGTGATATAACTGTCTATGACTGAATCGATGATCTGACCTAGGAAGTAATATAACTGTCTATGACTGAATCGATGATCTGACCTAGGGAGTGATTTGATTGTCTATGACTGAATCGATGATCTGACCTAGGGAGTAATATAACTGTCTATGACTGAATCGATGATCTGACCTAGGGAGTGATATAACTGTCTATGACTGAATCGATGATCTGACCTAGGGAGTGATATAACTGTCTATGACTGAATCAATGATCTGACCTAGGGAGTAAATGACTGAATCGATGAACTGACCTAGGGAGTAATATAACTGTCTATGACAGAATCGATGATCTGACCTAGGGAGTGATATAACTGTCTATGACTGAATTAATGATCTGACCTAGGGATGTGATTTAACTGTCTATGACTGAATCGATGATCTGACCTAGGGAGTGATATAACTGTCTATGACAGAATCGATGATCTGACCTAGGGAGTGATATAACTGTCTATGACAGAATCGATGATCTGACCTAGGGAGTGATATAACTGTCTATGACTGAATCGATGATCTGATTTAGGGAGTGAGATAACTGTCTATGACTGAATCGATGATCTGACTTAGGGAGTGATATAACTGTCTATGAATGAATCGATGATCTGACCTAGGGAGTGATATAACTGTCTATGACTGAATCGATGATCTGACCTAGGGAGTGATATAACTGTCTATGACTGGATCGATGATCTGACTTAGGGAGTGATATAACTGTCTATGACTGAATCGATGATCTGACCTAGGGAGTGATATAACTGTCTATGACTGAATCGATGATCTGACCTAGGGAGTGATATAACTGTCTATGACTGAATCGATGATCTGACCTAGGGAGTGATATAACTGTCTATGACTGAATAGATGATCTGACCTAGGGAGTGATATAACTGTCTATGACTGAATCGATGATCTGACCTAGGGAGTGATATAACTGTCTATGACTGAATCGATGATCTGATCTAGGTAGTGATTTAACTGTCTATGACTGAATCGATGATCTGACCTAGGTAGTTATATAACTGTCTATGACTGAATCGATGATCTGACCTAGGGAGTGATATAACTGTCTATGACTGAATCGATGATCTGACCTAGGGAGTGATATAACTGTCTATGACTGAATCGATGATCTGACCTAGGAAGACTGAATCGATGATCTGACCTAGGGAGTGATATAACTGTCTATGACTGAATCGATGATTTGACTTAGGGAGTAATATAACTGTCTATTACTGAATCGATGATCTGACCTAGGGAGTGATTTAACTGTCTATGACTGAATCGATGATCTGACTTAGGGAGTAATATAATTGTCTATGACTGAATCGATGATCTGACCTAAGGAGTGATATAACTGTCTATGACTGAATCGATGATCTGACCTAGGGAGTGATATAACTGTCTATGACTGAATCGATGATCTGACCTAGGGAGTAATATAACTGTCTATGACTGAATCAATGATCTGACCTAGGGAGACTGAATCGATGATCTGACCTAGGGAGTGATATAACTGTCTATGACTGAATCGATGATTTGACTTAGGGAGTAATATAACTGTCTATGTCTGAATCGATGATCTAACCTAGGGAGTGATTTAACTGTCTATGACTAAATCGATGATCTGACTTAGGGAGTAATATAATTGTCTATGACTGAATCGATGATCTGACCTAGGGAGTGATATAACATTCTATGACTGAATCGATGATCCGACTTAGGGAGTGATATAACTGTCTATGAATAAATCGATGATCTGACCTAGGGAGTGATATAACTGTCTATGACTGAATCGATGATCTGACTTAGGGAGTAATATAACTGTCTATGACTGAATCGATGATCTGACCTAGGGAGTGATATAACTGTCTATGACTGAATCGATGATCTGACCTAGGGAGTAATATAACTGTCTATGACTGAATCGATGATCTGACTTAGGGAGTAATATAACTGTCTATGACTGAATCGATGATCTGACTTAGGGAGTAATATAACTGTCTATGACTGAATCGATGATCTGACCTAGGGAGTGATATAACTGTCTATGACTGAATCGATGATCTGGCCTAGGGAGTGATATAACTGTCTATGACTGAATCGATGATCTGACTTAGGGAGTAATATAACTGTCTATGACTGAATCGATGATCTGACCTAGGGAGTGATATAAC
>CM056612.1:1157088-1379588 GCA_029721355.1 Tegillarca granosa | reverse complement strand
TTTGTATTTAAAAAATTATAAAAAATTCAAAAATTTGCACATGACAACTACACAAAATCATTTAATAAAGATTTCATACATTTCAAAGTTTTCCTTCCATTTTTAGTTGATTAAAAACTTTGCTTTATAAGCAAAAGAATCAATATTAAAATGCTTGTTGGTCGAAAACGGTTTAGCTTGAAAAACGGTATACCGAGTGCCAGCGAACCGCGTATACTCCACATTGTTTGTGCGGAACTGTTGTTTCCAGTGGATAAGAAATAGCCTAGTTATTCCGCGAATTTGTGACGAAACATTTTCCAATACGTTCGGGCATATTAAAAGATATTAGTACGATTGTACCATGTCGGACTCCATGAGTTTCGAGTTTCGAGTGTCATAAAATTTTCCGGAAAACTTTTTCAGTTGCATCTCGAATTTTATGAATTTAACAACTTATGAATGTCAACCACACATCGTGACATTTGTCAGTCATAATTATCAACAAGACACTTGAACTTGAATTTAAAAGTAAATAAGCTATAAATGTTAACAGAATTTATAAAAATAGATATATTAAGATATTTTTAAACGAAGGCTCGAAGCGACGTCTATCTATTTATAAACAGTGACATGCATTGAATACATAGAAATTATTACATGGCTTTTTCCATGTCACATCTCATATCAGCCCAAGGCATCCATATCAGACCAATATTTTATACGGTTATTTTTTCTGATAAATGTGATTAAAACAATTAAGATCCGGAAAGCTCGAACAAATAGTTAGGCAATTAGACGAAGTTGCTGTATCCAAACTTATACTGGATATATCTGACTTCCCATAGTTACATGTTTTTTTCATTCTCAAATTAATTTTTTCATGTAACGGGTGTACTTAGTAACTAACCATACAGGAGGTGCTTACCCTTCTGGAGCAACCGGTCTCACTTCTGTGATGGAAGTTCACGTTATTATTATTACTATTATTATAGGAACTCTTTTTCTTGTTAACTATAAAAACATTTCTCCAATCTTTCTCGAAAAATCATGAAACTGATACACTTGCAATAAAACTATTTATCGAATAATGACAGTTTTCTTTATTGCTGCTTTGTGTTTTGTTAATTTAGTGGTTAAAATAGATAGTCATTTATATGCTTATATGCTAAACATGATGTACTTACTCTTCCGGAACACCCGGTCTCATTCTTGTTTAACGAATTTCCCTTTTTTCAAAGCTTTTACTTTGGGATGTAGATTGTGATTTGTACATGAACTGTATGTTAGTTATTGGATTACTATCACGAAATTTACAATTTAAACTTATAGGGTATGGCAGTGGCGGATCCAGGATTATATGTTTTTTTGTGGGGGGGGGGGGGGGGGGGCACCGACTATCTGTCTGGGAGTGGCTAGTTGATCCATTCTCCTATGCTAATTCATGTTTATATTTTACACAAAAACAAGTTTCTATTATTTAAAGGGGGGCGGTTGTGTCCTCGTCTGGATCCGCACCTGGATAGGAGATCCATTTTACGTCTGTTGACAGATTCCTACAGTTATACTTACCTTGTACATTACAGAAACAACTACTACAAGTGGCGGTTTAGTATCGTCTGCTGGAAGTGGTGGATCAACTGACGTCATAAAGAATGCGGTTCCGTACTTGATATCGGTATCCGTTTTAGCAGTTATGTTTTTATGTCTTATTGTGATGATGGTGTATTTAGTAAGATTGAAACAGAACATCAAATATAGACAGTTTGAGATGAAAAACAGACCGCCATTCGTACGAGCTGTTGAAAGGTAAATATAGATACATAAAAAATCAAAAAAAAAAAAAAAAAATAAAATAAATAAAATAAATAAATTAAATTAAATAATAAAAATAATAATAATAAAATAAATAAATAAATAAATAAATAAATAAATAATAAAAAATAAATAATAATAAAAAATAGAGAGTTCTGAAATAAATGTTCAACGAATAAACAAAACCATCGCTACTGACGGCAACAGAACAGTTTAAGGTATCCGATTGGGTTTAAATACACTCATCTAACCGGTCAATTTTAAAACGTCAAAACGCTTTAGTGTAATCCATAGCAAACAACTAGACGCCCCATAGCCTTGAAAAAGCGAAAAATATATAAAATAATAACTTATAAATTGAATTACATGAATACCAAGTTCTTGGCGAAAGAACAGTCACTACCCGCTTTCAAGTCTTGGGTCAGATCCGATCGGGGTTCGAACCCACGACCCCCAACTTAACGGAGCGAGCACTCTATCAACTGAGCTACCGCAGTGATGTGTTCTTTATACAAATAAGACGAGGTTCTCTAGATGAATAAACAAATAACCTGCCAAGCTACGAAAGTGTAAACCTTCTAGCTCCGTTTGTAGTCATAAGACGGGTACAAATGTTACTTGCTGTTCGGAGCTTTGAAACCTGCATGTAGTGTTATGTAATTTCTGGTCACGTTTTTTAATTAAAAAAATCGTAATTTCCGTTTTCCAATTGTGAATTACATTTCCTTTTAAAGTAATATTTTTATATAATTCATTATTATTCATTTTGGTTGTTATAAAAAAAGGTCTCCACTATACATTCAAATATTCAATCAAAATGTTTGTATTGCTCTTTGTGAGCTAGGCTTTCAAGCAAAAAATGTTTACAACTGTGTAAAAACATATTTAAAACCAATTGTTAGCTTCTGTTTAAAAAATAAATAAAGATATTAGAAGAACTAAATTATAAAACAACAATAATAAACATGATATCAAATTAAAGTAATGCATAATAAAATATGTGGTGAAGTAACATGTTTAAGTCTAAGATCTTGATTGGTGGACCAGAACCATAGCTTTAAATGTTAACAATTTTTTCTAATATCTTACCATTTCCGTTTGGTTCGATGTTGGATCTTGTTGGTCACTATCGCACTTAATCGCAAGCCAATCGACGCACCAAGCCTTAAAATTGTAGCAGCTTTGTCGGCGTAGAGAACTAAAAAATCCACATATAATAAATTGCAGGCAAGTTAGTTGCTCAGTAAGAGGAAAGATGATGTTAGCGACAAAAATGGTGACCGATGTCTAGTATTATGATTCAAGTATTTTCAGCAAGAGAATTTCAACATGTTAGTTATTGTAGAAATTAAATGCATACATATATATTTTTTGTTTAAATTGATTATCAACTGTTTATTTCAGTTTGCAATCCATACCGTCACTTTCAAGTTCTGCGTACGACTATTATAGAGCATCGGGATCACCTGTTTCCGGAACATCAACCCAAAGTTCAAGACAACCCGGAAGTGCCAATCATCCAGGTACTTCAAGGTCAGGGTCTCTTCTTACATGGAACGAAAATCGTGGAGAGGTCCCCAGATCGAATTATTATTTTTATAATGGCGATAGACAAGATGCTTCAAATTCCCAGTATACTAGAAGTTCGCGGCATCCAGACTCTTCAAGGTCAAGTTCATATAATACCGGAAGTCATCATCCTAGAGACATTCCAATGACAGATAATACCGGAAATGCACATCTGACGGGACAATCACATTCAGATGTGCAAATCAGAAGAGGTTTAGAGACTAAAGATGATAATTTTCATTCAGTTGGAAATTTAGAATTTTAAAAATTATATAGCCATGTTTATACCTTTACATCAACAGATTTTTGTAGAATTTTTAACGAAGAAAAAAAAAACAATTTCAAGTTGCAGTAAGGCAAATACATACAACAAAAGATAACTTAATTTGTTAATTGAAAATTTAAAAAAAAACATCCGACGGATGGAGATTCAGTTGGAAACAAACTACAACAAAATGCATGTCTGTGTTGTTAGATAGTAGCTTGTAGTTTTTATCAGTCGATACAAATATCTTAAGTTATTTTGTATTAAGTTTCCAAAATGTTAAAAGCTTGACATTTAATATCACGTGACGTATAGAACTATAATTCCTAATGGCTGAAGAAGACATTTGTGTAAAACTGTTATTTTCGTGATTAAAGAATATGTCCACTTGGGATTAGAATTTATAGTAAATGTTTACGTGGAACAATAATTCTTATTTATTGTAAAAAACGTTTGTACGAAACTACGGCTCTTCTGATTTAAGAACCCAGTTTGTGTGGAACTATAATTCAGGAGATCAAAGAAAAAATTTATATTTCTACTAATGAAAGAAAACGTCGGTATGAAACTTCATTTCCTACTAAATAGAAAAAAAGATTGTGTGAAACCTTTATCCTACGTGATTAAAGGGATTGCTATGTGAATCTATAAATCCAGGTGATTAATGAAAACGTTTGTGTGGTATAATTAATGAAAACAATTGTGTGGAAAAATAATTCCTTGTGATAGAAGGAAAAAATGTGTTTGTGAAACTATTTCTTAAGAAAACATTTGCAACAAAAATAATTTCTTGTAGTTAAAGAAAAGCATTAGCTTGAAATTGTGGCTTTATGTGGAAGGAAGTTTGTTTTGATCAATAATTTCCGGTGCTTAAAAACGTTTTTTGTGGAAAATACGTTTGTGTAAAAAATCTTCCAAATTGTGGGTGTTCCTTTTCACTTGCAAATGGCGGTTATATTGAATAACAAATCATGTAGGCTACATCTATATGTTAAATTATATAACTTGTTTTCCGTGCTTGAAGATGAAATGATAATTAGTATTTATTATGTTAATTGTATGGATGATTTAAATTCTGTAATATGTTAAACAAATGCATGATACACGTGCATACTCATAAAATATATGTACATTAGTTTTAAAGAATGTTTTAAATAGTATGCGCTGTATACCTTCATAGTTTGGTAACTATTTCCGTTCAAGGTCCCAGTTTCACAATGATTCCTTACCTAAGATTTTTCTTAACTTAAATCTAGCATTTAAATTTAAATCTGTAATTTAATTTTATTTATTTATTTATTTTTTAATTTCATTTTTATTTTATTGATTATTATTATTATTTTTTTTTTTTAAAAGATATTTAGGAATTTAAAATGTCATGTTGAAGATCAGGTCAAACTTGTCACACCTGTATTTAGTTTTATGAAAAATGTTTATTTTCAATTCAAAAAAAGATTGCCAAATTTTGTTTATTTCAAAATAAGTAAAATCTTAGTTAAGTAATGATTGTGAAACCAAGGCCAGGCCCCAGTTTCACAATCATTCCTTAACTAAGATTTTCCTTAACTAAAATCTGGCAAATTTGAAATCTTATTAATTTTGTTAATTGTTGAGATATTTAGTAATTTAAGGCGTCATTTTGAAGATCACTTCAAGCTTGTAACATCTGCATTTAGTTTTATCACAAATGTTTATTTGTAACTCAGATAAATAATGCTAAAATTTGCCAAATTTAAGTTAAGGAAAATCTTAGTTAAGGAATGATTGTGAAACCGGGGCCAGGACCTAAACAAAACATTACATTATATTACATTTGATTATATCAAAAGTAGGACTGATGGTCATTATTTAACAGATTTTGGCATAATGGTTTTAAGTGATTTTGCGAAAAAAAAATCATACGTTTGGTTTGAACTTTTACATATTGTGACTTTTATATTATTGTAGTGAAAAAAAGTTACCGAAGGTCAATATAACGAGGTTATGATAAATATTGAAGCAGAGACGTTATAAAAAGTCTATATACTGTAAAAATAAGTGAGATGTCATAATTTTTAAAGAGGATATAACAATGTTTTTACTTTACTCTGTGATTAGAAGCGTTAAGTGTTTTGACAAAGTTATCAAAGTACAATTTAACGAGGTTCAATGCCTGCGTCTTTTAGTTACTTATAATTTAATAACGGCATTTTAACGTAATTTCGCAAATTTTCATGGCTTTTAATTTAAAAGTTGCAAAATTGTATATTATCATACGGTGTTCATGCCTTTATGCATATTGTATTTTTAGCTCACGTGAGCCGAAGGCTAAAGTGAGCTTTTCTGATCCAAATTTGTCTGTCGTCGTCGTCATCGTCTGCAGCGTAAACTTTTACATTTTCGACGTCTCCTCTGAAACTACAGGGCAGATTTCAATGAAACTTGGTCGGATGCATATACGGGTTGGTGCAATTCAGATTTTTACGTGACGTTGTCATGGCTTCCAAAACTAGGTCAAGGTTACCTTAAACTGCATAAGAAGACTGAAATTGTTAATTATCTTGGAAACAATAAACTTTTATGTATATTAGAATATTGTAGAAATTGATATGGTGATCATTTTGATATATGATTCAAGGTCTTATGTTCAAAGGTCAAGGTAATTTTTGCTTAAAAATTACTAAAATTATAACTTTTTGTATAGGCATATCTATTAGAATATTGTAGGTATTGATATGGCGAGTCATTTTGATATATAGTTCAAGGTCAAATGTTCAAAGGTCAAGGTTATAATTGCATTAGGAGATTGAAATAGTTAAATATCTTGAAAAATATTTACTTTTTGTATAGGCATGTATATTAGAATATTGTAGGTATTAATATGAAATTCATTCTGATATATAGTTGAAGGTCATACATTCAAAGGTCAAGGTCATAGATGCATAAAAAGACTGAAATTGTTAATTATCTTGAAAACTTTCAACTTCTTGTATAGACATATATATATTAAAAATATTGTATGTATTTTTGCAAATCATTTTGGATATATCCTCAGGTTGTACATATTTCAGGTGATCGTGAAGGCCCATGGGCCTTTTGCTTAAATCATAAGCACGGTACAGTGACGTATCTTATTACTAGACCAATATGCTAACCTGGTATATATTACTGCTTTGTATACATAAATCTGTCTACATATACATATATTGAAATCCATACTTCATAATACACATATTTTAAAATTAGTTTGTCTCCCTTTATTTTGTTAGCGTTATTTCCGTTCGTAGTGGCAGATTGCTTCCAGATTCCGGTGGCCGAGTGACCTTAAGTGCGCGTTTACGTTTCATAGTGCCTATAACCGCCTAGGTTCGAATCCCAAGGTCAGATGCTAGCTTGCGAAAGTTTGTCAGTTCACTTGTCGAAGGTCAGTGGTTTTTCTCCAGGCACTCCGTTTTCCTCCACCATCCCAGAACTGACCGCTTCGATATTTGAAATAATTTTGACTGGGGTGTAAAACTCCATTACTCAGCACTCCCCTGCAATCGCCTTCCAAAGGTCAGCGAAGTGTTCAAAACGTTTTGGTTCCCGCAAAACTCGAGAGGGCTCTGTTTAAATTTTCATAAAATACAAAATGTGCAATAAAGTCCGGACAAACGGAAAACAGGATCGCAACAACATGCCTACCGACTGTTAGTCGTGGAAAGGAGTGATAATGAAAATAAGATAACTAGCAACTAAGGCGTTAGAAACCAATTACAAAAATAAGCCATCAAATAAATGCAGTGGCGAGTGTTATTCTGCGACCGCTGTTCTGTCTGTAATAGCAGAAAAACGTAACAGGTGTAGAGCGTTAAACAGCTGTGTCGGTAACAGCTCGTCAGCTGTTCCATATTTTTTTTTGTATCACACCATGTTAAATTTTAAGGATGGTTATGGAAATTATTTAATAGAGAGAAATATTGGCATTTAAAGTTCTCGTTCCAGTCAAGATTCTTTCACTTACATAGAGGCGTTCCGAATGGCAGGGAGAACAGAATAGCCGGAGAAAACAACTGATCTTCGACTAAGAAACTGACACACTTCCTTCCCGGAGAAAACAACTGATCTCCGGCCAGGAAACTGACACACTTCCTACCCGGAGAAAACAACTGATCTCCGGCTAGGGAACTGACACACTTCCTACCCGGATAAAACAACTGATCTTCGGCTAGGGAACTGACACACTTCTTACCCGGATAAAACAACTGATCTTCGGCTAGGGAACTGACACACTTCATACCCGGATAAAACAACTGATCTTCGGCTAGGGAACTGACACACTTCATACCCGGATTAAACAACTGATCTTAGGCTAGGGAGGGAACTGACACACTTCATACCCGGATAAAACATCTGATCTTCGGCTAGGAAACTGACACACTTCATACCCGGATAAAACAACTGATCTTCGGCTAGGGAACTGACACACTTCATACCCGGATAAAACAACTGATCTTAGGCTAGGGAGGGAACTGACACACTTCATACCCGGATAAAACATCTGATCTTCGGCTAGGGAACTGACACACTTCATACCCGGATAAAACAACTGATCTTAGGCTAGGGAACTGACACACTTCATACCCGGATAAAACATCTGATCTTAGGCTAGGGAACTGAAATAACACTTCCTACCCGGATAAAACAACTGATCTTAGGATAGGGAACTGATACACTTCATACCCCGATAAAACAACTGATCTTAAGCTAGGGAACTGACACACTTCATACCCGGATAAAACATCTGATCTTCGGCTAGGGAACTGACACACTTCATACCCGGATAAACAACTGATCTTAGGCTAGGGAACTGACACACTTCCTACCCGGATAAAACAACTGATCTTAGGCTAGGGAACTGACACACTTCATACCCGGATAAAACAACTGATCATAGGCTAGGGAACTGCGTACTTCATACCCGGCCAAAACAACTGATCTTAGGCTAGGGAACTGACACACTTTATACCGGGATAAAACAACTGATCTTAGGCTTGGGAACTGACACACTTCATACCCCGATAAAGCAACTGATCTTTAGGCTAGGGAACTGACACACTTCATACCCGGATAAAACAACTGATCTAAGGCTAGGGAACTGACACACTTCCTACCCGGATAAAACAACTGATCTTAGGCTAGGGAGGGAACTGACACACTTCCTACCCGGATAAAACATCTCATTTTCGGCTAGGGAACTGACACACTTCATACCCGGATAAAACAACTGATCTTAGGCTAGGGAACTGACACACATCATACCAGGATAAAACAACTGATCTTAGGCTAGGGAAATGACAAACTTTCTTCCCGGATAAAACAACTGATCATAGGCTAGGGAACTGACACACTTCATACCCGGATAAAACATCTGATCTTAGGCTAGGGAGGGAACTGACACACTTCATACCCGGATAAAACAACTAATGTTAGGCTAGGGAACTGACACACTTCCTACCCGGATAAAACAACTGATCTTAGGCTATGGAACTGACACACTTCATACCCGGATAAAACAACTCATCTTAGGCTAGGAAACTGACACACTTCATACCCGGATAAAACAACTGAAATTAGGCTAGGGAACTGACACACTTCATACCCGGATAAAACAACTGATCTTCGGCTAGGGAACTGACACACTTCATACCCGGATAAAACAACTGATCTTCGGCTAGGGAACTGGCACACTTCATATCCGGATAAAACATCTGATCTTCGGCTAGGAAACTGACACACTTCATACCAGGATAAAACATCTGATCTTCGGCTAGGGAACTGACAAACTGCATACCCGGATAAAACAACTGATCTTAGGCTAGGGAACTGACACACTTCATACCCTGATAAAAACAACTGATCTTAGGCTAGGGAACTGACACACTTCATACCCGGATAAAACAACTGATCTTAGGCTAGGGAACTGACACACTTCATACCCGGATAAAACAACTGATCTTAGGCTAGGGAGGGAACTGACACACTTCCTACCCGGATAAAACAACTGATCTTCGGCTAGGGAACTGACACACTTCATACCCGGATAAAACAACTGATCTTAGGCTAGGGAACTGACACACTTCATATCCGAATAAAAACAACTGATCTTAGGCTAGGGAACTGACACACTTCCTACCCGGATAAAACAACTGATCTTAGGCTAGGGAGGGAACTGACACACTTCCTACCCGGATAAACAACTGATCTTAGGCTAGGGAACTGACACACTTCATACCCGGATAAAACATCTGATCTTAGGCTAGGGGAACTGACACATTTCATACCCGGATAAAACAACTGATCTTCGCTAGGGAACTGACACACTTCATACCCGGATAAAACAACTGATCTTCGGCTAGGGAACTGACACACTTCATACCCGGATAAAACAACTCATCTTAGGCTAGGGAGAGAACTGACACACTTCCTACCCGGATAAACAACTGATCTTAGGCTAGGGAACTGACACACTTCATACCCGGATAAAACATCTGATCTTAGGCTAGGGAACTGACACATTTCATACCCGGATAAAACAACTGATCTTAGGCTAGGTAGGGAACTGACACACTTCATACCCGGATAAAACATCTGATCTTAGGCTAGGGAACTGACACACTTCATACCCGGATAAAACAACTGATCTTAGGCTAGGTAGGGAACTGACACACTTCATACCCGGATAAAACATCTGATCTTAGGCTAGGGAACTGACACATTTCATACCCGGATAAAACAACTGATCTTAGGCTAGGTAGGGAACTGACACACTTCATACCCGGATAAAACATCTGATCTTAGGCTAGGGAACTGACACATTTCATACCCGGATAAAACAACTGATCTTCGCTAGGGAACTGACACACTTCATACCCGGATAAAACAACTGATCTTCGGCTAGGGAACTGACCCACTTCATACCCGGATAAAACAACTGATCTTAGGCTAGGGAGGGAACTGACACACTTCCTACCCGGATAAACAACTGATCTTAGGCTAGGGAACTGACACACTTCATACCCGGATAAAACATCTGATCTTAGGCTCGGGAACTGACACACTTCTTACCCGGATAAAACATCTGATCTTAGGCTAGGGAACTGACACACTTCATACCCGGATAAAACAACTGATCTTCGGCTAGGGAACTGACACACTTCATATACGGATAAAACAACTGATCTTAGGCTAGGGAAAGGTAGGGAACTGACACACTTCATACCCGGATAAAACAACTGATCTTCGGCTAGGGAACTGACACACTTCATACCCGGATAAAACAACTGATCTTCGGCTAGGGAACTGACACACTTCATACCCGGATAAAACAACTGATCATAGGCTAGGGAACTGACACACTTCATACCTGGATAAAACAACTTATCTTAGGCTAGGGAACTGACATGAGAATATTTGCCAGTAGGATTCGTACCTGGGCAGAGTGCGACACTGTGCGCCTTGCATCTGTCTTCCAATTAGGACTCTGGACGGAAGATAGTAGCCGTGTTGATAATGAAAATGGAAAGTTCTATTTGAATGTCGTGAAATTGACAACATATTAGTCACAGTCACCAATAAATCGAAACAACAAATCGCAAAAAAATAAGAAACACAAAATTAATTACTTTGAAGAGTAGAGTGAAGTAATGGTGTTTTACGCCCCAATCAAGATTTTTTCACTTATTTCAATGCAGTCAGTTCCGGGATGATGAAGGAAACCGGAGTGCCCGGAGAAAACCATCGACCTTCGGTAAGCCAACTGAAAACTTTCTCACACTAGGACCTGTCATGAGTGGGATTCGAACCCAGGTGAGGCGAGAATATGCGAGGTGATCCGTAAGCATGTGCTTTGGAACACTAGGCCACCGTGGCCTGCAATTAATTTAAAGAAACACCATATGTCAAGACAAAGCTGTATTGGCTCAATTAGTAATTGGTTGAAATAAACGACAGAGTTCCATGACGGAATGACAGGCCATTTACATTTAAGTGAATCAACAAAGAATAAAACCAATTCCCTGATAAATAATATTTATTGATTATTGTAGATTAAATACAAATTAAAACAGAATGAGACATAACAGAATAAATAATACACAAATTGCGAGGTGTTTTCATCATAAATTAGCAACCATTCAGATACATGCAACATTTGACGCTAAAACAGTTTTCGATTTTGATACTAGACTAACAAACATTAAAAGGTAATAATTTTCATGTGTTTTGGTTTTCATTTTCCCCCTCATAATTCTAACATCAAAATTGGAAACGATCTTGTTGTAAAATCACCACTGTTACAAGGCTTGCTTTTTATATTTATCATTACCATGTACATATAAAGGTTTTTCACAGTTTCATGGTTTTTCAAAGATTTTTTTCATAACAATAAGGAACTGGAGATTATTTCTGATTTATTATCCTATAAAATACTAGGTGATCAATTTCAATCTCATGTCATGATGGTTTTATTCTATTACACTTAAATTATCTTGAAGGTGAAAAAAATGTGAATCAATTTTTTTTTCAGGAATCTCAGCTTTATCAAATTTACTGACACCAAAAATAAATTTTGTAAAAAAATTCTGGTTTTTATGGTCACACTATCAAAATATTTAACATTTATAATTTTTCTTTCTTTGAATTTTTTTTGTTATAAAAGAAATTTTTAAATGGTTTAAATTATATCTGCTATCGAAATTGTTTTTTATATAGAGATGAATTATAATATCATTGATAAGGTGAAGTATTCAAATCTCAGAGGTGTACTTTTCAAGGGAGATAACTTTAAAATTTTTTACAATATATTTCAGTCTTTAGAAATCTGATTACAATTATCTATATATTGATCTACAAAACCTTCTCCTCTCTCTCTCTCTCTCTCTCTCTCTCTCTCTCTCTCTCTAACCAACAGTGATAAAAATTTGTTTAAAATGACAAAATTTGTAAGGACTTACATTGCAGAATATTAGAATTTTATCAACACATCCAACCACAGCCATGATTTCAGCCAATGGTCATCATATACAATCTCATATGAAGCAATATAAGTCCTTAGTTACAACATCATCGTTTACGAAACTGGACTTAATCATGTGACTAACTGAATACATTAACATTACTGATATCATAGCTTAAAAGAAAAAACACATGCTGCCTTTTTGGCGAGTCACAAATCAAAATTTATACCTGATAAATACACAATAACTCCCTGATTTCACTTTGTTTTTGTTCAAAAACATTTTTTGATAAGTCTAGCAAAGTCAATTTTCTAATTATATCACAATTTCATCTAAGGCTCTGTCCCCTCCCCCATCCCAACCCAATAGTTAACAGTCAATGAGAGGTTCATTTAAACATTTTGTTCTGTTCTTCAGTTTTTTCTATCTAGTTAGACTATAACACATCCTGGCGACTGTGAATCCGTCACTTCTTCTGGATCTCCTCCCTTCTTAGCTTCTATAATAGCCTCAATTATCTATAATACACAATTTAAATAAACATAATTTTAATTTCCATCCAACTGTACATAAGTCCAACAAGGGGAAATCTTGCCAAGACAAATCTAGGTAAAATTTCTTTCCCATAAAAAGGCCAACAAAGAGAAACCCTGGCAAATTAAGTCTTGAGAAAAATGTTATCTCTCATTTCTGTCTTATTCATGATTAATGCAAAGTCAATTTTGGGAAAAATTCTAGTTTCATCTGTGTAAAATTTCCCTAACGAATAGGAAATGACAAGCTCTTCATGTTGTTGTGATAATATGACCGTAATTGTTTTTATGTAATTAGTCTTCAACAAAACAGGACCATTTTGTGTACAGAATGATGAGTCAATCACCATCTATTGAGAGAGATGATTGGTAGAAAATAATTATATGTTATGAGCAATTTGTTAGCGACTCATATGAAACATTTTTCTGTCAATTTTTAAATGAATCTATACAAAAGTTCATGTGGTGCATGATTGTGTGCTAGTGTTTCTGATCTGAGAGAGAGAGAGAGAGAGAGAGAGAGAGAGAGAGAGAGAGAGAGAGAGAGAGAGAGAGAGAGTCTGTGTTAATATGGAGAGAGAGAGAGAGAGAGAGAGAGAGAGAGAGAGAGAGAGAGAGAGAGAGAGAGAGAGAGAGAGAGAGAGACTGTGTTTGAATGCTGATGGAAACCACCTGAGTAAAAAAAACAAAAGTTATTTTTTGAAAAGTTAACTGATATACTTAATCAAACTAGCACCAGCTGGGTGAGATTCAAATTTACATTGATAGAGGTTCTGTGATCTGTGTTGATACTCTAGACCTGTGCCAAATTTTAAAAACCCATGTCTGAGATCTCTACGATTCTGGGATGAAAAACAACTTACATCTTCTTTCTTGGGCCATCCACCAAGTTTCAGCTTTGAGAAAATAAGTTTCCCATTAACTGTTATTTCAAAGGAAGCTGAAAGTAAAACGGAATTAAATTTGACACCTGGCTTTCAGAAATAGGAACTACAGTCTAACTTGTGTTAGTGGTCACTTGTATAAAGTGGCCACATGTCTATAATGACCATATCTTATTCCCCCGATGAATTTTGTTCTGTATTTCACCTCTATTTAGCGTTCACTGTCTTATGTGGCCAGCAGCCACCATTTTTCTGATGCCAAGCTTAACAGAACTCTCTATAGCGGCAATTTGCAATGTTTAAGAAACTCCATCAGTTTCTGGAAATTTCAGGAATCAGTCGGCATAAAACAAAAATCCCATTATGCAATTCTGTTAATATGTATCTAAGCGGCCATATTGGGTAAAGCTTACATCCCGATAAGACATTGATATTTTTGAATTTTTTTTACATGCAGTAATATTTGATGTTGTTTTTTCATTATGTCATAGTAAACGGAATGCATTGACTTTAGAACAGCTGTACTAAGAACTAGTGGAAGTTATTGTGATGGACAAACCCAAATCAATTTAAAGCTGTGTAATCAGACTATATGAAGCCAATGTATCTTGGAAAATAAACCAACTTAAAGGCTTTAAGGTATGGCCAAGATGATACATTGGCAACCATATTTTTTAAAATACTTACTCTGGCGTCCAGTTCTTCCTGTGACCTCGGCATCGGGTACCTCAGCCATGATTCCATCGCGAAGTTCCCTATACCGAGGTGCGTAACCTCACCCTCCACTGCAAATAAATGAAAAAATAATTATATCCAGTGAATAAATTTGGGATTTCAATTTTTTTTTTTTTTTTTTTTTTTTTTTTTTTTGAGACTCCCCATTATCAGACAGCAATGACAGGCAGTGAGTAAAATCTACAGGAAGTATGGTGGTTTATATTTTGTATTTGGCCATCAGAGCTAAACCTGAGCGTCTTGGTTAGCTTTGTAAATTTCTGGGATATAAAATTTTTATCATAATTGTATAAAACAGCTCAAAGATTTTATTTTATTAATTACTGATTTTTTTAAATTGTGTTTTATTCTAATTTGTAATAATTAGATCTTTGAAACACACCTGTTGCAACATATATTATGATGATATTTTCACGTTGTTATCCTTTTAAAAATTTTAAAAAATTATGCATCTATCTTGATCCATAAAATGTGAGCTTTCTGTTAATATCAAGTTTATACCAACTGTAGGCTGACAAATATAAGAAATCCTGGGATATCTTCTCAGCTTGTTTCATAAGATGTGGACAGACATAATAAGAGACCATGAGATTTATGTGAAGGGAACCGAGTCAATAATGGTAAATGCTGGAATTACTGTAAGGTGGTTCTGAAAATTCTATGATTATTTATGAAAATCGCAAAAATTTACTGGGGAGAAATTGGGGTAACGTAATTGGATGGAGAAATTGGGGTAATGTAATTGGATGTGGTGTGAGTAGTCATTATAAACAGCATTATCTATTAAGTCAGGCCCACTACACCAATATTTTAGCTTCACAGTAACACACTTTCTTATCACCTGGATGAATCAGGTTTGATCATTTCATTGGTCACTCAGTGATTAACTAAGATTTGCACTGGACTCTGGTATACAAAGATGGAACACACACACACACAACACACACACACACACACACGATATTTGGTAGGATTTCCTTTTATAACTTCACCCTATTCATTAAATTCTATGTAAATTTTGAAAAAAAAAAAAAATTCACAGAAATATCCAAAATCAAAATAAAAAAGAGGCTCAATAGGGCCTGTATCGCTCACCTGGAATACCCTTATTTTGTTCTTTGCTTTGTCTTTTTAAATATATCCAATCAGTAAAATGTAAACAAACTCACTAGCAATATCCTTAATTTCTATTATTTCAATTGGCCATGTACTTTCAGAAGATTTAGGCTGAAATAAACCTTATCTGCATGTTACATAACTATTGCAAAAATGAAAAATTGTACAAAAAAAACCCATTACATATGTTTTATCCCCAACATCTAGTTTCTATGTTATAAATTTAACAAAATCAGTACATAAATAAACCCATAATGGCCATTTTTAGATTTTTGCTATTTATAGTAATGGCAACCATTTTGGATTTCTGACAGACATGACGGATAAAATTTTGAATCTATACCACCCAAGGACCTTCCACACTCAATATCTTTTCAATTGGCCATGTACTTTCAGAGAAGAAGATTTTCAAAGATTTTGGCTAAAAATAAACCTTATTTGCATATTACGTAATTATTGCACAAACAAAAAATCATACGGAAAAACCCGTTATATATGTTTTATCCCCCCACATCTATTTTCTATGTTTCAAATTTAAACAAAATCAGTACATAAAACCATAATGGCCATTTTTCTATTTTTGCTATTTATAGTAACGGCAGCCATCTTGGATTTCCGAAAGACATGTCGGATACAATTTTGAATCTATAACACACAAGGACCTTCCAAACTCGATATCATTTTAATTGGCCATGTACTTTCAAAGAAGAAAATTTTCAAAGCTAAAAATAGACCTTATTTGCATATTACGTAATTATTGCAAAAACTAAAAATCGTACAGCGAAACCTGTTATATATGTTTAATCCCCCGACATCTATTTTCTATATTTCAAATTTCAACAAAATCGGTACATAAATAATCCTGTAATGGCCATTTATAGGTGTTTGCTATTTATAGTAACGGCAGCCATCTTGGATTTAGGACGGACATGTCGGATACAATTTTTAATCTATAGCAACTAAGGACCTTTCATACCAAATTTCATTTGAATTGGCCTATTGGTTTCAAAGATGAAGATTAAAGTTTACGGATGCACGCACGCTTTACCATTCCATAAGCTCACCCAGGCTTTGCCAGGTGAGCTAAAAAGGGTGGTTTGATTTTTGTCAGTTTAGGCCATTACAGTTAGCAATAAAAGTTTAGTGGAGGGAACAAAACAGACATAGTTCCAGTGTTCTGATCATATGTCAGTTTTGATTTTTTAATTTTTGAATTATCATTCTTTCTTATAAATATCATGTCATCTAATTATCGTTCTTGTTTTGTTCCCAAGTTTTTTTTACTCGGACTCGTCCTCCACAAGTGTACAGAAGTTTTCCATATTTGTGTTCCACAAATGTGCAAATACATGTACATGCACATAAAGTTTTAAAATTGTAACAACGCACAGTGTAAGTTTTTATGCTTATTATATTTAAATATTTTTTTAATTTTTTATTTTTCAATCAATATGAAATTAATATACATGGCCAGAAAGTTATTAGTTACATAATGTAATGTGCATACCTTTATTTCAAACTTCGCATTTATATATGTGTTCCACACATGCAAATAGTTACATGAGTATTATATTGGTTGTATTTTTATGCATACTTTACGTCTTATAAACATGCTTTTGTAAACGCCATGGGCTATTTTGAGGGTCAGCCAAATTTGACCTCTACTGGACATGCTACATTGACGGGGACGACATGGAAAAATTAATCGAAAATGCCGAGGTCTAGATGATATATATCAGATAGCACAAGGATTGACCGGACCAGTGATAATATTTACTTCATCACCTGACCATGACATGACAACAGACACATCACCCATTTCATCATACAAATTTCTCACCAAGGGACAACAACCAACCCGTGTAAATAGCATCAAGGAATGAAATGGAATTGTATTAAATACAATGTCACTGTTTCCCCCCGATATACTTCCTACACCCGAGTATTTTATATTACGAAGCTTACCAATACTCGACGTCCACCTTTACAGCAGGCATGTTTGATTTGTGATTCAGCAAAAGTAATAACCTCGTTCCAATATGCAGTTTTAGATGGTTGGAGTTCCCTCTGACGAATAGAGCACCGCAAAATATACTAATGGTTCATCTGCTGTTGTGATAAATATATGATCCCCTAACATCTGAATCCTAATATCTGCTTTTCAATAATTTAATCTTAAACAAATTCAGTCGAAATATTTGATCTTCATCCATAAAGAGAGAATTCATCGAATCGTACACGTGAAAGACTTGGAAGAGTTGAGTTGAGTAATGGTATTTAACGTCCCAGTCAAGAATATTTCACTTATATCGAGACGTCGCCAGCTATAGACGAAAGTGCAGAAATTTTGCCTGTGCGTTGCGCTGATGGCATTATACAGCAGGGTTCTTTATCGTGCCACGCCTACCGTGACACGGGACCTCGTTTATTTTAAGTTCCCATCCGAAAGAACCGTGACTTTCATTTCGTAATGCCGAGTGCTTGGCGAAAGAACAGTCACTACCCACTTTCAAGTCTTGGGTCAGACCCGGCCGGGGTTCAAACCCACGACCTCCCACTTACAAAGCGAGCACTCTACCAACTGAGCTACCGTACGTAGTGGTCTCCAAAAAGACTTGGAAAATGTTTTATTTTAAATAACGCATAAAGTGTAACATTAATAGAGACACTTCTTAAGGACAGTGCGATATTCCTGAATTCTCGCATGTTTTTCAAGTTTTTACAGTTTGTAAAAGTAGTCTTATTATAAATCAGTTGAACATTTTAACCTGCCACAAGGTGCTCCTACAAAATGGAAGATTATACAGATAACAACAACTACTAGAGCAGTCAGTTTTTATGACTAGTTTTGGGTTAATTTTTTTGAAACATTATTTAAACATTATAAGCAAAGAGAATAAAAATTTAATTAGTTTAATAAGAATTTTTTTAATTGGCTGTAAAATTTTCTATTGGTACAGAAATAAACATTTTAATTTTTTTCTAAATTTCTATTCACTGCTGTTTTCCGGAACAATTTTGGTTTTAATTGTATAGAATCAGTAACATTTAAAATGGTCTTAAATGTCGGTGATAGAATGGAGTTGTTAAAAGTAAATTCAAAATGACATCAGGGTAAACCAGATATCAAGTTGGCGGAATTTAAAATAAGGAATGTATTTCATTGTAACAGGAGGGAGAAAATGCAGACTCGGAGCGGGGATCGAACCCGGGACCTCCCACACTATAGGCGAGTGCTCTACCAACTGAGCTACCCAGACCGCTACATTCCTCCCCTGTTTTTCTTGAGTTTCCCACGGTCCTATGGGAAATCTCACCCCGAATTCCCTCGGATGGACTTTATACGCATATATGTCAGTCCATCACTTCCGAGGGCCACACTGGCCACCAAACTGTAACAGGAGAGAGAAAAATGCAGGGTCAGACCGGGGATCGAACCCGGGACCTCCCACACTATAGGCGAGTGCTCTACCAATTGAGCTACCCAGACCGCTACAATTCTTTATTTTCACATTGCATTTTACAGTTTAGAGAACAAATATATATATAATAAATACATAAGTAAATAAATAAGTAAAGTGGTACATAGATTGTTTTAAAATGATTCTAAAGGACAAGCCAAAATTGATAGATAATTCTTTGAATAATCTATTTTCACACACTGACGAACCACATTAATCCACTTGTTAAAAAATCAATACATGTACAATAAACTATATTGTTGCATGTCACGCTTGATGAAATGCTAATTATAGTTGAACGGGATGTTATTTGGAACACCTGTGACATAGTGTGTAATCAGTCTATGAAAAATGAATAAATCATGCTGAAAAAACGACAATAGAAAAATCGTATGCCGGGTAAACACATCTGTGATACACGTCTTACGGAAAACTGTATTGTAATCATAATAATAATAATAATGAACAATAATTTTTAGGAAAAAATTAGATGTTTACATAACAACATTGAAACACAACTCCTATGTCAAAAATGGTCCTTAGCCAGCTATATCGGAGACTGGGTAACCATTACGGTAGTTCAGTTGGTAAAGTGCGACCACGACTGGAAAATAGGTAGTGACTGCATTTTTTTGCTAAACACTCGACATTTAGAGAAATGAAATGAAAGTCACGGAGTCCTTTGGAGGAAATCTGAAAAAGCGATGTCCCTTGTCACGACAGGCATGACACGCTATAAAACTCTCACTGCACATTACCCTGAGCGCGCTATTCTGTCACTTCACCTATAAGTGAAATATTATTGATTAAGATGTAAGCCCCTAATCAATCAATCAATCAATCAGTCAGTCAGTCAGTCAACCAACCAATCAATCAATCAATCAATCAATCAATCAATAGGGGCCTCGATGGCCGAGTGGATTAAATCAAGCGCTTACGAACTCTAATCGCCATGCGTCGATCCCTCTCGAGCAGACCCTAGTGTGAGAATATTCAGTGACAGTTTACTTGCTGAAGGTCAGTGTTGTTTTTTTTTTTTCGGGCACTCCGGTTTCCACCATCCAACTGACCTTTCTATTTATATGAAAAAAATTTTGACTTGGGCGTAGAACACCATTAATCCCATCCAATCAATACAAACATACCAGTCTATGTCCAAATCACAATTCTAAAAGCAAAATAAAAACTTTAACTGATTAATTTTGTTACATGTAAACTTGCATCGATCCAATCCTTAGCCAGCTCATTAACTCTTTATGATAGACATATAAATGAAGTAGTTAAGTATGGCATATAAACCAAAGCTAACTTTCTAGTATTTGAAAAAAGAAACATTTAAAGCTGCATTAAGTTTTCCAAAGAAAAAATTAAAACGGTGCTAATCTAATTAATGATGTTCCTAATGAACAATGTTACGTTTGGTTCAACGATAAAAGCTCGAATAAATACAGAAATTACAGTATTTACCCAGCGAGATGCAGCATTTGGGATATAATATTAGAACATGGTTATGTCATCAAAACCCGGGTTATTTAAACACAATTTTCAAAACGGTGAAATCCGATAAATTAAACACAAAACTTCGTTGAATTTGTCATTTGTGACTTAGTAAGGGATACAAACACCATTTTAAATACATCTGAATATTAATGAAGGACAATTAATGCAATCTGTCATGTTTCACTTTCGATTCTAGGGTTTTTCCATACATCCGTGCGCATGCTCCAAGCTCATAATTACCATCGTAAAACACTGACCAACCGGTCAGAGGATTCAATTTATTTACAGCTAAAAGAAATGAAATTTTAGAAAATGAATGTCACGGATCGTGGTAAGGAGATATCTATTTTTAAAAAAATATATTTTAAGAAAATCAAAAAAAAAAAAAAAAAAAAAAAAAAAAAAAAAAAAAAAAAAAAAAAATCACACACACACACACACACACACACACACACACACACATATATGTGTGTGTGTGTGTGTGTGTGTGTGTGTGTGTGTGTTTGTTTTATATATATATAAAGTTGATGCATAAAGTAATGATAAATAAATAAATTAATAAAAGAACTTATGTAATCAATTCCAGATTGGAAATATACATCAATGAAATAGCTGAATATCGCTAAGAACTGTTATCAACCGTCCCGAATCAGAGAGTTTAAGCGTCAAAGTGTCTGTAACTGTTCAAATCGTCAATGATGTATACTATTGTGAAAGTTATCAGTTCACTTACCATACTTTTTAGAATTCTCAAGGCACTCCGGTGTTCCCATCATCCATTAAATAACAACGTATCTGATAACTATAAAACACCATTAAATCACATCTCTTTTCCAAATCAGTTTTTTTTTTTAAAAAGTTTTTTTTTATTATTTTGTTTTGTGTTCTTGAAAATGCATAACACCCGATTTTATGTACCTGTAACTGGGGAAACCATGTTAGATTATACTGTAATTTGAATTAAGCTTGCGATTTACAATCTCATTGTGTAATTTTTTCTTTTGATGTAGCTATCTCGTGAATGTCGATTTTACACTACCCCGTCAAATCATCTGTATGTATGACGTAACACTGATGAGTTTAGACGACTTCATAGAATCTACCAAGTTGTGACGAATGTTGATGATACACGTTTCTTCACATGTATAGATTAAGAAAAGAGATAATACCCGAGGCATCACAGGTGAGGTGATTGGTTAATTGAATGGAGTTTTTTGTCCAAGTCAGGTATAGTATATTAACTTAGTTGGAGGTGTTCATGTATTTAGAAAAAAAACCTTCCTTGTGCGAATGTAACACCGAGAGGCCGACGGTTTTTTTTTTAACTCCATGAACACCGATCAACGAATTTAATATCCGACTAACACATACGCATGATTACTTACTCATTTATTTCATATATTGTAAATAAATTAACATGATTAGTTTTCAATAAGCGCGGGTTTGGGTATACGCACACAAAATGTCAAAAATAACGGGTACAGAATATGATTTCGATGATGAACTAAGTCAGGACCTTTATGAGGAATTAGAAAACAAAAGCAAAAGTGACAATATTTTCATCACCCAAAACTCATTTATAAAATCGCACGATGAAGAAAAATCGGACATTTTCAACATTTTAGTGAAGGGAGTAGAATGGAGGAATGATGTTTTACGGCCCAGTCAAGATTCTTTCACTTACTTTGAGGGGGTCAGTTCTGGGATGGTGGAGAAAACCGGAGTGCCCGGAGAAAACCACCGACCTTCGGCAAGCGAACTGACAAACTTTCTCACACTAGGATCTGGCCCGAGTGGGATTCGAGCCCAGGCGGTGAGAGGCGCTGTGATCTATAAGCGCGCGCTTTAGACCACTCGGCCACCGAGGCCCCTTTTTTATAGAAGGGAGTTGATAAATTATGTGGTCGGTAGATTTAAATGATGTTTAACGCCACATTAAAGACGTTATCCTTCTTTGCGAGATGTTCTATCCATGAACGTTAAGAAAGCTGGAGTTCCAAGATCTTTAACAAATTGATCAAGATCAGCCTTATAAGAATTCCAAACTAGGTAATTATATTGAGACGGAAAAGGGATCGTGATCCGTTAGCTGATCCCGAAGACAAACCGTTGTCATTTATGAAAGACTACGTAAAAAAAGACAAAAATATAATGCTGGACTTCTTAATGCAGATACATGTATATGCAGTTTGTTTAGCGCAATCTTACTGTGACTTAATAAGCAGAATTTAACGACAATTTGGTTTTTTTTTATAATAAATATTGTCAATTCATTACTTGTTTATTTGTAATATTCTTACTGTTTCATCTCATGTTATTTCTTTTCTTTCTTTTCTTTCTTTCTTTCTTTCTTTCTTTCTTTCCTTTCTTTCTTTCTTTCTTTCTTCTTTCTTTCTTTCTTTCCTTTCTTTCTTTCTTTCTTTCTTTCTTTCTTTCTTTCTTCCCATATGTTGTTGTTGGTGTCATCTCATAGAGATTTTTTTAAATTTGTAATAAAACTATAACATATATAAACGCTTTATTCCTGATAAAATTAATGAAACCTATCAAATTAGTAGCCACTAGCATTACTGACTGATATCATCTCATTGTGTGTGAAATTAACACACGTGATCAGTGAAACTCTTTATTATTGATTACAGTAAACGTCTAGATCTTATTATCTTTTGTAAACCACTTAAAGGATATGTTGATAATGTGTGCGAGCTCAGACGTTAAACAAACTGTCATTCACCTCTTTTTAAGCAATTACAAAAAAGGTAATATTAATTTCTCAACGCACCAGAACCATATTTTATAGTTTATCATCTCCGGTTTGATTGGAGATGTTCATATGGTTGTTGTTGTTGTTGTAATTTTGTTTAATGTTGCATCAGCAGTTTTTCAGCTACGCGACGAGAGCAAGTGTCTACTTTTGAATTTTATGAAATAATACAATTCAAAAGTAGCACATGGCACAAGGATATTAATCCCTATGGATTGATCTAAGAGCAAGGTCGTGTGTGCTTGTGATTTGTGAGTATGTATCATGGTCTGACGTGTACTAGCGAGCATTTAGGACGACTTTTTGGTAAGATGCTATCTTGACCAGTCAAATATGTCACAGACAAGCATACCACCCCAGTTCATTATCCTTGCACCGGGTGAACTAGTCGATACTCTGTTCTCAGACGAGGAAGCAGTATCTAAAATTTTAAATGTTGTATATGACACGGTCAGGGTTCGAACCCACGACCTCCCATTCTAAAGATGTACACTTCCAACGAGCCACCTAGGTGGGAATTGATATTGTTGGACAATGTAGTAAGTCTGTTGAAAGAAGATGGAAAAATGAATGAGACCCTAATTGTTTTTTAAGTAAAATGAAAAATTACGTGTCTTAAAACTTTTTTATTACACGAGAGAGAGAGAGAGAGAGAGAGAGAGAGAGAGAGAGAGAGAGAGAGAGAGAGAGAGAGAGAGAGAGAGAGAGAGCGCAGGAAAGACAGAGAGAGAGAGAGAGAGCGCACAGGAAAGACAAAATTAATATAATCTGCGAGATCTGCTTAATTGTTGACCAACAAAATACTCCTAAATGTCAAAATGCCGAATAATAAAAAGACTTAAAATGGTTAAAAAAAGATGACCAATGACTAAAAGCATTTCAGAACACTATCGTATAAGAGATAAAACGAGAAAGATAGAAATAAAATACAGTAAGATCTGAAAGTGCTGATCAACAAAATAAATCGAAATAAGCCGAATAATAGTCTGAAGTAGTTTATTCTTAAAGCCGTAAACGGAAATTCGAAAAGCAATATTCTTGTAAGCAGTAGCACTGTCGTGTCGTTATTCTGAAGCTATCTTTACAACGTACTCTCTACATAAAGATTTATACTGATCAGAGAACGATCGTATCGAATACAAAATTTTACTTTTTATCCTACAATTTGTATCCATTTAGCTGAATATGAGGAAATAGCAATAACCACAGGACAATTTGACTCAGTATTTTACTTTGCTGATTTTTTCCCGTTTTAATTTGTTATAAACATTTCCAATTTCGAACGAATACCTATAAAACATTATTTTATTTTTCATCTGACTTTATTGTCATTTCTTATTGGATATAGAATACAAAGTTCCATGGTAATTTTATTTTTCATCTGACTTTATTGTCATTTCTGATTGGATATAGAATACAAAGTTCCATGGTAATTATATCCATTTAAAACAAAGTAACTAACAAAATATTCGAGATTTTTGAAGATACGAGATTTCGGAATGGTACCGACAATATGCATGTGGACATGATTTTGGCGGCAAATGCCGTAAAACTAGATTTAATCAACAGGCCTCAGTTTCACAATCATTCCTTAACTAAGATATTCCTTAACCTAAATTTGCAAATTTTGGAAATCTTTTTTGGAACTATGAATAAACATTTTTGACAAAAACAGATTCCATAAGCTTGAAAAAATCTTCAAAATGACCCATTCAACTACAAAATATCAATTAATAAAATTATAAAGATTTCAAATTTGCCAGATATAAGTTAAGAAAAATATGATTGTAAATCTGGGACCAGTATTACAACTCTCTCTCCAGGGAGAATGTCTGATTAAGTAGCCATTGGCAACATATTAACACCGAGACCTCATTTTCCCGTACAGCTTTTGGGATACTTCTATAATTAATTGTTTTATATCGTGTCGTCGTCTGCTGCATCAGCCTGAGATTGAGCCATATAAGCACGTGTTTTATAGCTTAAATTGAAATCGATGGCTCCTCTATACCGGACAATTATATTATCCAATAATATAACGTGATTCCATAATGTGTCGCTTTTATCGGCTTAGGAATATATTGGTGTATATATGGTAATGTAAGAAAGCAGCAGGAATGCTGCTGAGTAATTAATCTCAGAAACGTACAAGCTTAGGCATTGAAATTGCAACAAGAGATTTGTTTTTCAGGATTTATATTTACTTGTTTGTAGAAGACATTTGCTGATTGAACAAAATTTGTCAGGCAAGGAATTGTAAAAAATAGTTTTTAAAGGTAAGTTTTTTATAATGTATTTTTTATGAATTTACATAAACATTTTAAGACGCAGCAGGTTGATGTGCGTACGACACTAACTTGTGTTTCCAAGCAACTGCACCAAGAAAAAATCCAAATACTAGCCCAAATGAAAATTTATTTAGATTATATAACTTGAAATATTTATTCGTCAAGTTATATAAAGTATAAGAAATATCAGAAATATTAGAAAGATTGTTTTTACAGTAAATCATGTATAAAATATAACTTCAGTATAAAAGACGCCTAAATCAGCAATGTTAATCCTTTCTGTATATATATATATATATATATATATATATATATATATATATATATATATATATATATATATATATATATATATATATATATATACACTAGTATATACACACACACACACAACACACACACACACACACACACACACACACACACATATATATATATATATATATATATATATATATATATATATATACAAACACACACACACATATATATCCCCTCTACAAAAAGGCAGCTAAACAAGTTTCACATTAAATGCATTAACTGTCGAGTTGCATGATGACATTAGATATACATAATTTACTTTTTCCTGATTTTTATTTGTCATATTAATTTCATATTTTATTAAGATGATTCACACAAAAATTAACTTGCTACTTAGAAGTTTTCGAGTTTTATAAAATCTTGTGTACCAGAAAACTGTTAATCTGTTCGGATAAACAATTATACCTTTTTCCCTACAATATGTTTTCCTTTAGCAATAACTAGCAATCACCTCTACAAAAAGCCATGGGCCTCAGTGGCCGAGTGGTGGTCTAAAGCGCGCTTACGGATCACAGTGCCTCTGGCCGCCTTGGTTCGAATCCCATCAAGGAGAAATCCTATATCAGTTCGCTTGCCGGAGGTCGGTTGTTCTCTCCGGACATTCCGTTTCCTCTACCATCCCAGAACTGATCGCCTCGAAATAAGTGAAAAAATCTTGACTGTGGCGTAAAACACGATTATTCCACTCCACTCTACATAAAATCCAGCTAAACTATTTTCCTTAAGTTGTATTAATTGTCAATTTGTATGATGACATTAAATATACATTAATTGACTTTTTCTAATATTTAATTTAAACAAAATTGATTGGCTACTTCGATTTTATGAAATCTTGTGTACTAGAAAACTTAATCTAAAGTTTCTAGAAGGCTAGGTTTTACGATTAATTAGTTCATAATGAAGATTAAAATATCATACACTGCTATGATTGCGAGATCGATTTTTTTTTTCTGAAAAAGAGTAATGACAAAATTATCCAAGACACGGCTTACTGAGTCTAAGATAAACTTGAACACAGGAATGTTTAGAAATAATCAATCTTACACACATATAGCAGTGTGCCACATATTGCCATGACATGTTCTGTACAGAGAAAGTAAACTTCTCTAGGTACATTGTATCCGTCGTTCATGCATTCTAATGCAATGCCAAACCTACGTAGGTTTTGATTGATTTAATTGGGTTTTTTGTCCTAGTCAAAAATATTTCACTTATATCGAGACGTCACGAGCTATAGGTGAAGTGACAAAAATTCCTTTTGCATTGCGCTTTGGACAAAGTGCAGGGAGGGTTCTTTAACGTGCCACACCTGCCGTGATACTGGGCATCAGATATATATATATATATATATATATATATATATATATATATATATATATATATATATATATATATATATATATATATATATATTAATAATAATAATAATAATAATAATACCTAGAGATTGTAACTGGAATACCAGTTACGTATGATTCCCCACCATCCATAATCTATATATTGTCTAAAATATACACCTGCTGATGGACTGATCTCGAGATGGATTGATAGTACCCATTACTAGTAATCGAAAGCTGACTAAGAGAAAGGGCGGAAGACAAGTAAATTTAAAGTTAACATCAAATTGTACAATTATAATTCGAGAAGTATTCATTTTAATATATATTTTCATTCCCTCATACCCCATTGTTGCAACAATGTTTTTTGTTAAAAGAAACCAATTGATCACGGGAGTCCGAATCTGCATGTATAAATTTATAATTCGAAATGTATGTAAATTATACAAGTTTAATAAATCAGATTCATGCGTTCTGTCTTCTGACATAGGTCCTATCCATTTATTTGGCAATTCTATTAGCTGGTGTATTTTGATTGGACAGGTATTCAACTTTGATTGATAGCTAATCTATTTCACGAACTGTGAGGTGTTTAACCAACAAATTTGATTGACGTGTGTCATGACTGTGAAGTAGCCATAACCTACATATTAATGGATAATTGACAAAGAGATTAAAGCAATTATCCATATTTAAACATGAAATAATGCTATTGAATTTGTTTACAATTCTTTGAATAGGAATTTAATCCTGTAAACTTGCCTTAAGAAATGAAATCAAGTGTGCCATAAGATAATGTTTCTTGACTGAGGGTGGGTGTTAAGAATTCTAGCTTCCCACCCCTACCCTCTCTTGAAAATGATTTCCTGGAGGTTTTTATCACTCTTTTCAAAAGTCCATAATGAACAAGAAAATATACAGATGAGTGAAAAGGATTTTAACTATTTAAAAGCTATACATGTACATAGCACCACCCACAGTGGGAAATGACCTTAGGTGCCCTTTATTAATATCACTCTATTCAACTTTTCATAAGGAACCAGAAAATACATAAATTAGGGGTGGGGATTTCAACAGTTTAAAATTAACTTAGCACCACCCAGCCCTACCCTTTAGTGGGAAAAGACCTTAGTTGTCTTTGATTAGTGTCATTCTTTTCATTTTATCATTAGGAACCAGAAAATATATACTTTAGGAATGGGGATCTCATTAGTTTATGAGTTATGACAAAGCCCTATATATGGTTTTATAGCACACCGCAAAGTGTTTAAGGAAAAATTGGTGATTTTTGTTTTTAAGACCCCATCTTCCTGTCCCTCACCCAATAAATACCCATGGATGTAAAACTTTAATGGTGCAGGAACCTATCCTAAAATTTAGAACGAGATTGAATGATGCGTTTAACTTGTTTGGCAGTGCTGATAATAATTTGATATATTTTTAACAATTTAATACATAGTAACTGAGAATTTATTAAGAACAAATTATGTATGTGAGAAAGAGGTTAGAAACTTAATTAACATGTAGTTCATTAACATTCAATCATTTTTGTTTAGTGCTTAACTTTATACATTAATTCAGATTACCCATTTTTATCGGGTGCTCATATATCTGAGAAACTGAATAAGAAAGAAGATTCTGTAAGAGTTATCTATCTTTGTACGTATTGGACAGAAAGATGTTTGGAATTAAATTACGCAATTTACACGCACCGACCGCTGAGCCGTCGAGATAGAAAAAAAATTGATCATTTATCCATATCTACCAAGATAGCAGATTATTGGTACCAAATTTCATCGAAACCCATCATACCATTTCCGAGTTCTGCACCGGACAATTTTAAAGAAAAAAAATTATAAAAATAATAATAATAATAATAATAATAATAATAAGAAGAAGAAACAGAACGAAAACAATATGATTCCCCACCTTTGGGTGGGGAATCATAATAATAATAAATTGTTCAATCCAGTACCCGTCGAAATTGTAGAAATTATTAAACAGTGAGTGTAGATTGTGTTAGCTGTTGTCAAGGTTACAATGGTTCCTTTCTATTCAAGAGTTTGTTATGTAATTCTTTTAGAAATCTTATAACGTTTTTGAGGATAATTCGACTTTACATGTTAGTTCGTTTTTTGCCTCTTGGTTATTCTTTTCTGGTGTTATATAATAACTAATTGGATGAAATAATAAGATTTGCATTTTGTTACAACTAAACACACGGACATCAAAATTCTATTTACTCTAACAGGCATACCATAAGTTGGTTTTTAATATGTTGCTCAGACAAGATTACAATGAATTGAATTACAGATGATGTATATGGCGGATGGTGATATATCCGATTCAATAACTTCGTATATATTGACGCTTGTCTCCTGAACTCAATCAGAAAATGCATCATCTTGGAACTGAAGTATAATAAATCTACTGTTGTCTTTAATGGTTAATGTTGGCTGTAGTCAATAGACCATTTGACAATCAAATGTTCCGAGTCATCGTGAATCATTTTCCTATTTAGATATAACAATGACGGGGGACAAAACCTCTGAATTTTCGGGTTTTTTCGAACAAAAGCACTGTTTTTACCAAGAGTAATTTCTATGTTGTCATTTTATTTAAAAAGTTTACCAGACAAGCCTAAATACATTTGAGACATTATGTGCAAAATAAAATGGTTTAAAAGATGAAAATTTTTAGCTTTTTGTTTGCCAAGAGAAGTCATGTTTTATGTAACGAAAAACCCCGAGAACTGTCCGGTCAAGTTGTAAAATCTTAATAGAAAACCGATTCATATTTCGATCGGAATTTTAATTGGCAAATCCAGTATTGAAATCGGGTCACGTGATATTCGGAATTCGTAAAACGCTAGACGGTAGGCACCAGCCTGATGATACAAAATTGACCGAGATTGTTGAAAAGAATGCAAACAAGTCTTTAATGTGTTAGGCATCCCTTTTTGACAAGATGAACACCTTCAATCAAATCCGAGATAGAACAAGTTTTGTTTATTTTATTAACTTGGTTTTTGGTTCATCAAAGATTCATATATTCTTTATTGATCATAGGGGGTTCAATAAAAGAGTGGTATTAACCGTGCGCCTACGGGTCACGGAGACTCTCATCGCCTCGGATTCACCCAGAACAGATTTTAGAATAAAAAAGTTTGTTAGTTTGCTTGTCTGATGTCGGTGTTTTTCTCTTAGCACTCCGGTTTTCTTTACAATCGATATAAATAAAAGAGTCTTGACTTGGGCGATAAACTTTTTCTTTGTAATTCAAACATTATTCTTTATATATTTTAGCATCTAATATGTATAAAACCGACGTATAGTATATGTGAGAAATATGCAAAGAAATAAAAAAAATTCCATTACAAATAATCACATAAAATATAAATTGATAAAAGAAACATCAAATATGTGAAGAAAAGCATATTGGAATATCTGAATATAAAACTTCCGCCATTAGACTGGCATAGGGGTAAATGTCTATCTTTGTGGTAATAATATGGATGGTCCCCGACCCATCCTATTAATTTTACAGAAGTTTTCAAATTTGTAAATGGTGTAAATTAACTGAATATTTTGCTTACATTTACAAACTATTTTGTTTTGTCGCTTAATATTCCATAGAAATACGATACAAGATTTGTGATAAAACTATGCAGCGAAAAGAAATCAATGAAGTGCTCCAATGTTTACGCATGCTCAACTTGTATGCTTAGTCTGCATAACGTTTGTAATTTGATTTGAATTTTTTTAGACAAAAAAATCAATTTTAGCATAATAGATTGTAAACAACATGTCTTGAATGGTAATGAAACCATTTCAGTAAGTAAATATAGTCTAGAGAGCTAATATCTATATAAATAAATCTAATTGTATTCATTTTAAAGAAATAATATTATATTATTTGCAACTAAGTAAATATCTTACTTTATTTTGTGCAATTCAATAGTATTATCCGAGAATATCCATAACTCAGTAGGCAGTATTTTGTGCTGTCAGAAAAAGTACCATTTAGCAAAATTTTCATCCGTCTAAAATTTGAAATTTATTTAAAACTAAGGTTTGTTATCTCTTGGAAAGCATTCCTTAGCTGGATTTGGATTTATATAATTTTGGAACTTTAGATTCATCATTTTCAACTGTTTGGCTTATGTTTTTTATCTATCAAACATTTCAGTCTTAGTGTCACTGATGAGGAATGAATTTCCAAAATTTGCACATCTGGCACATCCAAATTTAAAATCAGTTTTAAAATCAGTGGTTTAATATGATTGTCTTTTTTAGTTGTCTCCCGTCCGTCAATTTACGTTAAATACTCGATTTAGAAAAAATAGCTATTGAGATGCTATATGAGCATTAAAAGAGACCTGTAAAAAAGTTAAAATACTTAACAAAAATGTTTAATGTTGCTGTGCCATATGTGCACATTTCGGAAATTCTTTCTTCATTAGTGAAACTAGGTGTCGAAAAAGTTGATAAATAAAAAGATAATCCAACATTTAAAACTTAGTGAATCCAAAGTTCCAAAATTATATGAATCCAATTCTTGGAAAGGAATGCTTTGCATTAGGGAACAGACCTTACTTTTAAATGAATTTCAAAAACCAAGTCGGAAATGTTTGCCACAAGGTTCATTTCTGACAGCACAAAATATTGTCTTTTGAGTTAATTTTAACCTGGAAAGGTTTACTCCACCAGCAGCGGTACCCGTTTAGGGGTAGTAAATATTTAACAAAAATACCTGTTTAATTTTGGGTGCACATTTCGGAAATTTATCATCAATTTAAAAGCGCAAGAACACGACATGAACACGATTATAAATGAAAAAAAATTTCCGAATGGCAGCGTAAATTCCTAAACCTTGTCTAAAAGTGAGACTTCAAGTAAATTTTATAATGTAGATAAGTGAGTCGGTCACTCTTTTGTACGCCAATTTTAAATTTATATTTTTGAAACATATTGGCTAGTCTGCAAAGTCTAAAGATCAGCATATTGTAATTGTACCCGTGAAGTAACAATTATAGTAATAGCAATAATAAACATAGTAGGTTCATCTGTTTAGCTACCTTTTCCTTGTCACCTTTTCTTATGTGTGGTCTTTCTGTATGTGTACCTGCCTGGGTTAGTTTACGCGTCCGCAGTTCTCTGTGTATATGTGACGATATCAGAAATTATGTAGAAACATAATCCATTTTTTAAAAATTTAATTTCTAATATCATTACACAAGTAAAACAATTCAGAAAATTTGTTTTTATTTTGACAGAAAAAGATACAACCAGCAGATACAAAAAGCTATAAAGTAACAACACTATCGTTTGTGTCTTGGAAATATATAACACAAATACCTGTTACATTTTGATGTGCCAGATGTGTACATTTCGGAAAATCATTCCTCATCAGTGACACTAGTGACGGAGAAATTTAATAGATAAAAAACATAACCCAAGCAGTTGGAGATAAATGAATGCAAAGTTCCAAAGTTATATGAATCCAAATTCAGCTAAACAATGCTTTGCATGAGGGAACAAACCTTAGATAAAAATAATAAAACCAATAATTCATTCTCACGTGACCCTTAATATGTCTGCATCATGATGTGTCTGTTCTTGTTTTAAAAACACAATACTGTGAAATCATCAATTTTCGTGGTGGCCCAATTTTCGTTGTTTTTATGGATATCTCGAACCACGAATTTACATGTCATTGAAATAGTTTAATATATATGTTTATAACAACTTACTTTTTTGACGAAATAAGTAAAGTTATCTGGTAACACTGAACACATTCGGTTCACTTTATTATTACGGTCAAAACCACGAATTCATCCCCACACGAAATGATATTTTTTCATAGAACGACGAAAATTGGACACCATGAAAATTGATAATTTCACATTACTATGGGGTCTGATTGCTTGTTATATGTCCATGTATGTACTACACATTTCATTTCAATTGAGATCAAACCGGAGATAGAAAGCTATCTGGTTTACATAGTTAGCTATGATGCTGTTCACTAATTTTTGAAATTAAATCTACAGATTTTTTTAATCATAAAAAAATTATGTTTGATGTCCTTTGTTACATCGTACATTGTTACATTATAGACACCGGTATTTAATCTATTGTTTAAATAATAATAATTATAATAATAATAATAATAATAATAATAATAATAATAATAATACTTATAATAATAATACTTATAATAATAATAATAATAATAATACTTATAATAATAATAATAATAATATTATAATATAACGTGGTGATATTATACGGTTTTATGAATTTCCTTCATACTTATCGCTCGTCTCATCAATTTTTCTTTGTCGTGTTCTGTAATCATATTTAAAACAAGTCATTTCAAATAATACCTTTTTGGTTCCATACAATGAATGACATCACCAACTTAAATGTATACTTGAATGTATACTTAATGTGAACTATTTCTGTTAAGTACAGATTAAGTAGAAAATCAAGGATTTTAACATCTCGTTGTGATTGATAAATGTTGCTTATGGTTCTGGTTTATTGTATATTTCGAGAACATTTCTATTTAAAGAATAGAAAAATGATCTCTTACGAAATTTCATACTAAATTGAATTTACTTAACAAGAAATAGCACGAGTTAAATAAAGTGAACAAAAGAGATGTATGTAAGTTCGAAACACAAATTTGCAACAACCAACGTAAATCCATTTAATTCTAACGCGCCAGCATTTTATTGAACATGTCACATTAAAAACAGGGTAATGGTAAATTATTTGACAAAGTCAATCGCCAGTCTAGATAGGGTTTATTTGAAGTTGGTTTTTCTATTTCAAGATTATAGTTCTTTCAAAATATTGTTTTGTTTTTGTATGCATTTATCGATTTATCTTGATTACACAATAAAGCTGATTGTTTCTCTAAGAAACCCTTAACTGACAACAGAAAAACTGACATATAATAACTCGGTGACAAATCGTAAAGTAAACCTAAATTTTGATTAGTAAAACTCGTTCAAGCATCTGCAATTAAAAAATGGCACAATCCAAAAACATTACGACTGCTTTAAAGAAAACAAATTTTGATCAAAAAAAAAAAAAAAAAAAAAAAAAACCACTGATTATTATATGCAAGTTTTTTAATGGGTACAGTTGAACAACTTCTGTTGTGTTTCAAAAGCACAAAATTTAATCGTCGCACCTAGCAAGACCAATATATATTGTGATATTTCAAAACATTATTTAACACTATTTTCTCTAATAATAAAAAAAGTATTTTTAAACAAGAATTGAAATATTAAAACGTGGACAATAACGGAGTTGTCGGAGATCAATCAGCTTATCAGCCAAACAGTTAAAAATTATTGATTCTAAAGTTCCAAAATTAAAAAAAACCCAAATCCAGCTAAGAAATGCTTTGCATGAGAGAACAAACCCTCGTTTTGAATAAATTTCAAAATTGAAGACGGCTGAAAATTTTGCTATATGGTACATTTTCTGACAGCACAAAGTACTACCTACTGAGTTATGGATACCGTCGGGGGGTTTTGTCAACCAGCAGCGGTACCCGCTCAGGGGCAGTAAATATTTTACACAAATACCAGTTAAATGTTGCCGTGCCATATGTGCACATTTCGGACAATCATTCCTCATCAGTGACACTGAGACTGAAAAGTTTGATAGAAAAAACATAGGCCATACAGTTGAAAATAATAAAATCTAAAGTTCCAAAATTATATAAACGCAAATCAAGCTAAGGAATGCTTACAAAGGTCGTCTTATATACGCAATCATAAACCGCCTGTCAACAGAGATAACTATACTGCTATATTACAAACTGATTCAGTATAAAATTGGTTTACTGAGTGTATTATAAAAAGGACACGATAAGAGAATGTATCATTGCTATCACAAGAGAAGATCTTTGGCATTAATTTGATGTAATGCAATTGGTATTTTCCATGTATATATTTCAGACGTTATCAATGTCGCACGGCTGTTTTTCAGTTCTATATTCTTGATTGAATTTCGGATTGATTTTTTCATTGTAGATAAAAAAGAATTGTCTTCATTTACGATTATGTAACATTTATACATGATGCAGCTTAAAATTCCTTTCCTTCCTGATTTTTTCTGTAACATAACAAGAAAATTTCCTTTTTCTTGTTTCATTATCAGAAAGAGGATGTTACACGAGTAAAAAAATAATAAAAGGTCTGAAAAATAATTTATTAAAAACATTGATCAAAAACTTTTGTGAGACTTTTAATTTGTAATTTACAACTAATAAAACCTAATTTATTCCGTATATAGCAAAAACGTGTCCCGTCATTTCCACTATCGCTGCAGTTAAATAAGTATATGGAACAAATTAAATATATTTTCCAATAAATGTTTTCTAAAAAAAAATTAATGAACTGTAAAAAGGAAAAAATATTTAAGATTGTTTGAACACAAATGTATAACTTTTTATATAGTCGAAAAAAATTTCATAAAAATGGATAAAAGAAAATATTGTCTTTTTTTAGGCGATATGTCAGTTTAAAAAGATAAAGCGATCATCATGTTACAGATTTATGATGATGTCGATAATACAGGTAAATTTTCTTTTAAATATATAAGACGATTTTCTAAAATAAAAATCGGGCAACAAAAAAATTAAATCTTATTAAACGGGTAAATTATAGTAGCCACAACAAAACTTGATAAACAACGAAGACAATTAAAAACTAATTGCGCAAAACCTATTGTAGGAAACATCTGTTTTATTTACAATGCATTTGTTAATGAATTTCTTTTTTTGAATTTAGAGAGTATATTTTTTAAAAAAACATTAAGAGATGTTGCTGTTCATTTTTGTGGAAAATATTCAGTAAAAGCATTTTTATTTTTATTATACATTATGTTTAGTTTAGAATCAGCTGCTCTTTGTGTCACAATCTAGATGGTAATATAAATAAAACAAACATAACAGTCCTTGTCCAAACCACAATCAAAAAAAAAGTTTGAATACAGTGACTAGATACTTATTAACAATATTGTGATGACGCCCATAAAACTTTTTAAGGACCTTGATTAGCCTAGGCTTGCAATATTTTTGCGACAACAATTTAATTGTAAGCAGTTTGCTTCGTTGTAGAAAGTCCCCATAGTGGGTACAAGCTCTACCATAACGTATTAACTGTGAAACATATATGCCATACGCAGGAGAAGCAGGGATATTACTGCAAAGAAACGGAAAGATGACAATAGAAAGATTGAAGTCATCACGTTTGTCGTATAGCTTCAGATGTAACCTTTCGTGAGTGTCATAATTGAGGTATAAGTCCAAATATGAAGCAGAACATGGAGAATCTGTTGTGTCTTTTATTTCAAGCTCACTTGGATAGATGGCATTCACATATTCTCCAAATTTAGGATTACTTAGAGATAGAACGTCATCTATATATCTGTATGTGTAGTGGAATGATTTAGCGACAGTCTTTTCTACAGATTTGACTAAGATTCTGTAAACATTCTGATTTCATATGAATAAAAGAACAAATCAGCAAGCAAAGGTGCACAGTTAGTGCCCATTGGGTTGTTAAAAAATTGTATTGCCAAACACAACAAATATGTTGTCTATCAAAAACTCTAACAGTTTTGTTGATGATATCTTCAGTATATTTTTGTTTACAGTCTGTATGGTGTTTTACAAAATAACAAGAATCCCTTTTAAGCACTAGATATTTATATCTTGGTTTACCGTTTTTGTAAAAGAATGAAAAGTGAATGATTTGTTTTCAGACGTTCTGTCAATTAAGAATGAGGGATAGTGGAGTAAAGGGTAGAAAAATCAAAAGTTTTTATACTTTTTACTGAAGATAGAGTATTAGAAACAAGGTTGTCAAGTAGTTCTTTAGAATTTTTGAGAATCCACTTTGGTTGATGCCAGATGTAGAATAGACTTTTTCTGAATAAGCCTGAAGGCCGTCTTTGGCGACTGTCAAAATTTTGTTAGAATTACTGATAATGATTTAGTAGTACATTTAGAGGAACCTGCTATATATCTTTCTTTGTATGGATTTTTGTGAAGTTTTGGAATCCAATACAAGTAAGGCAGGTCAAGTTCTTCCTGTTTTAAATTGATACCGAAAGATTCAAGGACTCCCCTATAATTGCAAAGAACTTCATTTTTGGTAAAATTAGTTTTGGTATAAGTAGGATTCTCCGATATACTATCTAAACCAAGCTCCTTCATAAGACATTCAACATAGAATTTTTTACAAACGAAAATGATGTTGTTAGAAGCTTTATCAGCTGGGACAACATTATACCTGTTATGTATGTCCGTAAAGATTGCAGATATCTCAGGGTCCATGAGCACTAAAGAAGGTTTAGTACCCACAGACCTTTTAAGTTTGGCAATCCTTGACTTTATAAAAATAAATAAAAAATAAATAATAATAAATAAAACAAACATACCAGTCCTTTTCCAGATCACAATTCCAAAAACAAATACAGTAAAAACTGCCTTAGCGGTCACCTGGAGTTAACGGTCAGGTTGATACCGGCCCAATGAATTTTGTATTTTTGTTTATCATCAGATACATTTGTTTAGTTTAGAATCTGTTGTTCTTTGTGTCACAATCTAGGTGGTAAATAACTCCATATGGTGGTAAGTCACAAGACTTGAACTCTATTATAAGGTTTTAAGACCTATATTCCATATAAATTAATAAGATGTTGGTTTGCGACTTTAGTGTGTGTTGTCGTAGTTTAAAGGAAGGGAAACATGCTAAGACTTAACAGCGTTTTGAAAGCCTACTACATCGTTTAAAGCTTCTATTTTTTTCGGCCCCCTTCCTTATCTTTTGCAAAGTGAATGCCTTAAGTATTTATATATAAAGCATGTAAAGGCATATCGTTTGTATGTATCTGTATGCTTTTTATGGACATTACACTAGCAGTTATAGAATTTCAAAGAAATCCTGTATTGGTCAAAGTAATAATAAAAGCATCTATCTATCAATTACTAGAACTAATATCCGCTGAAATTATACAAAGGCCGGTTATATGTATTATCCCAGATTACCTAATCAATATCTGCTGTACGTTAAACACCATATAATAGATGGTTGTTAACCATATTATACAGAATTAAAAATTTATAAAACTTTCCAAATGTTTAAAATTTTTATAAAGACATGTATATTGTTACACATGCGACATATTAAAACAGTGTAAACAAAAGTTACAAAATATTTCTAGCAGATAATTTTAAAAACCTTTAATTCCCGATAAAACCGAGAGTGAATCAATTGACAAGATTACTATTTTACATAAAAGTGGTTGCATTATACGATTTTATCAGTTTCTTCATACTTGTGGCATGTCTCATAAATTTTTTTTGTCATGTCCTGATTTCTACCCTTAAGTAGGTCATTCCGGTTCTGGTTTGATGCACGAATAATTGGCTTTATCAGCTTAACGTGTATAAATAAATGACAAAATGTGTATTTTTGCTGTTAAGTCCAGATTAAGTAAAAATTAAGAATTAATTAATGTGGCAAATAGCGGAGGTGTTTAAAATGTTCCAAGAACATTTCTATATTAGGATCTAATATGACTTTTCAGATATATATCACTGGTGTTTGTGTTATAACTTATATTAGAATCGAAAATATAAAATATAGGATCTAATATGACTTTTTATATTACTTTAACTTTATATAAATAAAAAATAAATAAATACTGACGTCAGTAACATAAAAGATTAAATTGATATTACTTCAGCATAGTATTGTTTTTAAACATGGATTTAGAGAGATAATAAAATTATTTTTACAACCTTAACCATGATTATGGTACTGACTATAAAATAAAATCTTATATAAAACAACGATAAAGTTTAATATAAAATAAAATTAATAAAAGGTAGTAAAAGAATCTATTGGCTGAATGACATGCACTTTACAACAGCTAACAGCTTGAAGATACAAAAATAATGAAAGAAGATAAACAAGCAAAAGACTAATGATTATAAAATCTCTGTTTGATTGGATTTTCATTCCATACAATATTTAATTTGTATCAAATGACTTGACAAGATCTTTATACGTTTAAAGAACTATGTCAACTATTTTATAAAACATTGTTTAATTTCACATTTAATGTTAAAAAAGATACCTATTTTTTTCGAAAATCGGATTAATATTCTGACATACCAGAAACTATAATTTTTTTTCAAAAATTATCCTGGATAAAACCCTACAATTTTTTATTTAATATAATGACTTATATTTCTTGTTTGACAGAGATACTTTTTAAAGTGCAATTTCTACCAAAAACATAATAATTAGGAGTACAATCGATATCCGTCTACATTCAAGTTAATGTCATGCCTTTATATATTTGAACATAAGCTTAATGTTACATTAATAATCACAGATGAAGCTTCATCAGTCACGAGAAGAGAAAAATGTAACTTACTATATAAGGAAAGGTTCAGACTAACATTTAAATATTGTAAATAGCCAAGTATTTTAAGCATTTAAGTACTCTAGTTAGCAACACGCAAGCCACCTCTTATCCAACCCTAAAATTTTTTGGACAAAACTTGCCTTTCTCGACTTTGTTGTTTTTGTGTAACTGGGTTACTCGATTGTTAATGAGACGAGTAAATACTGTTTATGTAGACGAGTTCCGTGAGTTTGATACAAACGTGATAATGGTTGATGAGATTTCTGATAGCGATTGGCGCCTCTTTTTTATAATTATTTTATAAAGATAAAAACATAGGAAAAGAAACGCCTGTATTATAGATTATTTTTTTTATGTTCGATGTAAACAATATTTGTTGCGGTTATTGTTTTCTGTACTGAAAATCAGTCACCCAAGAATTTTTTTTAAAGAATCCTTTATATGCATCAATAATAATCTATCGTTGTAAAATTACATAATGTTTCAGAATATGTCCAAGAAAAGACATTTCATTATCGTTACCTATAACAAAAATAGCTGTTTAATTTTGAAGTTTCATATGTGCACATTGCGGAAATATATTCCTTTCCAGTGACTCTAGGGGCAAAAAAAGTTTATAGACATAAAAGGATAGTCAAAATATTTTAAAATTAATCATTCCAAAGATCCAAAACTTTGTGAATCCAAATTCGGCTAAGGAATACTGTGAATAAGGAAACAAACCTTAGTTGTAAATAAATATTAAAAACTCAGTCGCCTGACAATTATGCAACAAGATACATTTTCTGTTAGCACAAAGTACTGCCTACTGAGATATTGGTTCTCTCAAACAGTTAAGAATTATAAAATTATTGAGAATTTTTACTTTTCGCTGTGAATCCTACACAAGAAACTTTTATACAGAAAGCGGTACATTTTGTAGCACTTAAACGAGCAAAATGCATTTAAAAACAGTCAAACCTATATGTTTATACAAAAAGTTTACTTTTCCTCAGCGAGATTCGTTGTATCTATAGTTGCTGATTATTTTGGATTTGCAAGACGAAGCAACAAAATGCAGCTAAATAAATTTCTTATTTTATATTTATTTTATCAAAATATCGTTGTTTTAAAAACTTACTTTGCTGTTCCATTTATTTGTCGTTTTTTGTCTAAGTAATAACAAGTTAAGATATCGACCACAATAGATATTTTATGTATCGTAAACATAATTTTATATTATAAAACAAACCAAGTAAGATTGTCGGACATAACAGCTTAAGATTTAAAACTTCAATTAATTCTAGTGGAGGGAATCAGAAATTGCTTTAGTTCTTTGTTCCTTTCATTCTCAAAATTGACTTGCACGTGGCGTGTGTAGCTAGCAAGACAGGAGGTGCTTACCCTTCCGGAGCACCCGGCCTCACTTCCTTGGTGGAAGTTCACGTGTATACTATGTTTTGCCAGTTTGCAATTTTTTTGCTTTGTTTTTGGGATTGTGATATGGACAAGGACTGGTATGTTTGTTTTATTTAAGATATAAAGATTATTTATGTTGCATGATATATACAATTAAATAATACTGTTTCTTTGTTTTTAACGATCCTAATGGCTAATATTGTTTTACCTTATATATTTTAATCCTATAAAATGGTTTGATTGTACAATCACTGTGGATCATGCAATATACTTAAACACAATCGAAAGAGACAACTTAAAAGTTTAATATAAATAATCATAAACATCCTAAAGCTTTTTCAAAGAAATCCGAATAATGGAGGCACCTACACAGGTTTTTGTATAAAAGAGTTGTCTTTTTCATTTTTTACTTGCATAAATAAATATGTTTGTAAGAAATACAGAACAGCTTAAAAAGTGAAATGCCTAAAAATCATTCTCTAACAGTTAAATGAAAATTGTTCGATAAAAGTAGTATAATATCATCTAAATATCGTAAACATCATTAGAGATCTGTGTGATCTTCAACTACGAAATATGCATAATCTTTATTTTATTCAAACGTTCGAAATACACTTTATTAAAGCGTAAACGATATTATATTCTCGTTAAAGTAATTAATATAACCAAGTTTGAATATTAAGTTAAGAAAATAAATAACGATGAACCACTGGAGGATTAACAAACCTATAATTAATATTGGTAATGAGAACGTGTAATGAAAAGGAAATAATTTTTGCATAATCCACTCGCCATGATATAGATGTATATTGTACACTGTAACATTTGGAAATGAAAATCTTTTTTAGAAAGTAGAATATTCCTCAGATAATAAACCAAAACAAGGTTTGGAAAAAATGTTAGACAAGCTAAAGCCGATAATAAAGATCAAATAGCCTTACATCTCTAGACAGATTTAATGTGTCCGTCTAGATGGGTACCAGAGGCCCATTTAAGACAGTATACTTACGCTTTAGCTTTGACTTGCAAGTCGATCAGGAATGATTGTTTGCCCAAAGCACCAATGCGACTACTTTAACTAATGCAAGGTTGTTCGCCTTAGATTTAAGATGGTGTTGCACGAACAAAGTTTATAAGAAGTGTTTAAAGAAATATGAAGCCAACGTGTTTTCTAAATTATATATCATTGCAAGTGTATGGTATCTTACTAGAAGGGATTTGAATGATACAATTAGTTAAAATTTGTGTACAAGTGACCGATTTATTTTGTATTTTGACATTTTATCTCTAGTCAAGTGTCAATGTCAAAATCTAAGGGAGATAAGATCCAATGTGATTGCTCGCGTCTTTTCAATAGACATAGACGCTGTAAGCGCGAGCGAAGTGGAAAGCGAAAAGTCTCTTAAACAGTCCACTTAAAATCGTCAAAATATCTTGGTTAGACTAAATAATTCGAATGACAAAAATAAATAAATTATTTCAGACCTTTTTTGTTTGACTAAAATTGTCCTGATATTTTCTAAATATCTGTTGTTTCTCAGTAGATTTCTATGACACAAGATACCGCTGCTGGTGGAGTAAAACTCCCCAAGGGTATCCATAACTCAGTAGGCAGTACATTGCGCTGTCAGAAAAATACCAATAAGCAAAATTTTCAGCCGACTTAATATTTGAAATTTATTTAAAACTTAGGTTTGTTCCCTCATGCAAAGCATTCCTTACCAGGATTTGGATGCATATGGTTTTTTAACTTTAAATTCAGTAATTTTCAACTGTTTCTCTTATTTTCTTCTCTATCAAACTTTTCGATCCCTAGTGTTACAGATAAGGAATAATTTCCCGAAATGTGCACATATGGCACCTTGAAATTTAAGAGGTATTTGTGTTATATATGTCTCAAATGGAAAAATCATTTTCACAATTGTTTTACTTTTTGCTTTTTTACTGCATTATTTTAGACATTAAACTCTCTAATAAATGTTTACTTTTTGTGTTTGTTTATCGGTCGAAATATTATCCTAGAAATTTGATTTTGTAATTTATATCCTTTTTAGAATTTTTAAGTGATATAAGGGTTTTTGGCTCTCAAACTTTCTTTTTCCTTAAAGTCATATAAGGCACAAATATTCCATTTCATGTCCATGTTAAAACTCCCTAAAAGTAAAAATTTTGAAAAAATGACCAATTGAGTTATACACATTAACTTATATCAATTAAGAAATGGCATTTAAGAAATTGTAAATATTAGAAATAACGTTCTTTTTGTCAGTGTTCATGCGTAAGTCGTTCATGTAAAAATTTGCGACAGCTCACTGTCGTTCATAAGGCTTGAACACTGACAAAAAGAATGTCATTTCTTATATTTACAATTTCTTTAACCATTTCAGTTCAATTTCAGATGATATATCCTAAAGATCACCTTTTGATATGTCAATTTAATGGCAAATCCACATCAAAATGGAATATCCCAACGCCATGATGTCAGAAAGTTCAGAAAGGTCATTAGCGTTCATAGCATATGACCGCAAAGATGAGTCCAAAAATTATATCAGTAAACGCGTTAAAGCATTTGCAATTACAAAATGGCACAATACAAAAACTTTACAACTGCTTTAAAGAAAACAAATTTTGATCAAAACAAAAAACTGTTTATTATATGCAAGTCTTTTTATGGGTACGGTTGAACAACTTATGTTTTGTTTCAAAAGCACAAAATTTAATCGTTGCACCTAGCAAGAGCAATGGACATCGTAATATTTCAAAACATTATTTAACACTATTTTCTTTAATAATAAAAAAAGTATTTTTGAACAAGAATTGAAATATTAAAACGGTCTTGTCATAAAACGTGGACAACAACAGAGATGTCGGAAATCAATGCTTATCATACTGGAAGGTGTATGATCCAAGAATTAAAGACATACTGGATATGTTCAAATATATAACACAAATACCAGTTTAATTTTGCTGTGCCAGATGTGCAGATTAAGACTGAAAAGTTTGATAGATAAAAAACATCAGCCAAACAGTTAAAAATTATTGATTCTAAAGTTCCAAAATTAAAAAAAAACCCAAATCCAGCTAAGGAATGCTTTGTATGAAAGAACAAACCCTAGTTTTAAATAAATTTCAAAATTGAAAATTTTGCTAAATGGTACATTTTCTGACTGAGTTATGGATACCGTTGGGGAGTTTTCTCCACCGGCAGCGGTCCCTGCTCACGGGTAGTAAATATATTACACAAATACCAGTTAAATTTTGTTGTGCCAGATGTGCACATTTCGGAAAATCATTCCTCATCAGTGACACTGTGACTGAAAAGTTTGATAGAAAAAAAACATAAGCCAAACATTTGAAAATTATTGTATGTAAAGTTCCAAAATTATATAAACCGAAATCCAGCTAAGGAATGCTTTGCAAAATATTTTGTTACAAAGATCATCTTATATACTCAATCATAAATCGTCTGTCAACAGAGATAACTATACTGCTATATTACAAACTGACTCAGTATAAAATTGGTTTACTGAGTGTATTATAAAAAGGACACGATAAGAGAATGTATCATTGCTATCACAAGAGAAGATCTTTGGCGTTAATTTGATCTAATGCATTTTTTATATTCCGTGTATATATTTCAGACGTTATCAATGTCGTACGGCTGTTTTTCAGTTCTATATTCTTGATGGAATTTCGGATTGATTTTTTCATTGTAGATAAAAAAGAATTGTCAATCATTTACGAATATGTAACATTTATACATGATTGCAGCTTAAAATTCCTTTCCTTCCTGATTTTTTCTGTAACATAACAAGAAAATTTCCTTTTTCTTGTTTCATTATCAGAAAGAAGATGTTACACGAGTAAAATGCAATAAAATAATAAAAGGTCTGAAAATAATTTATTAAAAACATTGATCAAAAACTTTTGTGAGACTTTTAATTTGTAATTTACAACTAATAAAACCTCATTTATTCCGTATATAGCAAAAACGTGTCCCCGTCATTTTTACTATCGCTGCTGTTAAATAAGTGTATAGAACAAATTAAATATATTTTCCAATAAATGATTTCTAAAAAAAAAAAGAAAAGAAAATTTAATGAACTGTAAAAAGAAAATAAATATTTAAGATTGTTTGAACACAAATGTATAACGTTTTATATAGTCCAAAAACATTTCATAAATATGGATAAAAAATATCTTTATTTAGGCGATACGTCAGTTTAAAAAGAGAAAGCCATCATTATGTTACAGATTTATGATGATGTCGATAATACAGGTAAATTTTCTTTTAAATATATTAGACGATTTTATAAAATAAAAATCGGACAAAAAAAAAAAAAAAAAAATTAAATCTTATTTAACGCGTAAATTATAGTGGCCACAACAAAACTTGATAAACAACGAAGACAATTAAAAACTAATTGCGCAAAACCTATTGTAAGAAACATCTGTTTTATTTACAATGCATTTGTTAATGAATTTCTTTTTTTGAATTCAGAGAGTATATTTTTAAAAAAAAAACATTAAGAGATGTTGCTGTTCATTTTTGTGGAAAATATTCAGTAAAAGCATTTTTATTTTTATTATACATTATTTTAGTTTAGAATCAGCTGCTCTTTGTGTCACAATCTAGATGGTAATAAAAATAAAACAAACATAACAGTCCTTGTGCAAACCACAATTAAAAAAAAGGTTTGGATACAGTGACTAGGTACTTATTAACAATATTGTGATGACGCCCATAAAACTTTTTAAGGGCCTTGATTAGCCTAGGCTTGCAATATTTTTGCGACAACAATTTAATTGTAAGCAGTTTGCTTCGTTGTAGAAAGTCCCAATAGTGGATACAACCTCTACCATAACGTATTAACTGTGAAACATATATACCATACGCAGGAGAAGCAGGGATATTACTGCAAAGAAACGGAAAGATGACAATAGAAAGATTGAAGTCATCACGTTTGTCGTATAGCTTCAGATGTAACCTTTCGTGAGTGTCATAACTGAGGTATAAATCCAAATATGAAGCAGAACATGGAGAATCTGTTGTGTCTTTTATTTCAAGCTCACTTGGATAGGTGGCATTCACATATTCTCCAAATTTAGGATTATTTAGAGATAGAACGTCATCTATATATCTGTATGTGTAGTTGAATGATTTAGCGACAGTCTTTTCTACAGATTTGACAAGATTCTGTAAAAATTCTGATTTATATGAATAAAAGAACAAATCAGCAAGCAAAGGTGCACAGTTAGTGCCCATTGGTTGTTGAAAAATTATGTTGCCAAACACAACAAATATGTTGTCTATCAAAAACTGTAACATTTTGTTGATGATATCTTCAGTATATTTTTGTTTACAGTCTGTATGGTGTTTTACAAAATAACAAGAATCCCTTTTAAGCACTAGATATTTATATCTTGGTTTACCGTTTTTGTAAAAGAATGAAAAGTGAATGATTTGTTTCAGACGTTCTGTCAATTAAGAATGAGGGATAGTGGAGTAAATGGTAGAAAAATCAAAAGTTTTTATACTTTTTACCGAAGATAGAGTATTAGAAACAAGATTGTCAAGTAGTTCTTTAGAATTTTTGAGAATCCACTTTGGTTGATGCCAGATGTAGAATAGACTTTTTCTGAATAAGCCTGAAGGCCGTCTTTGGCGACTGTCAAAATTTTTGTTAGAATTACTGATAATGATTTAGTAGTACATTTAGAGGAACCTGCTATATATCTTTCTTTGTATGGATTTTTGTGAAGTTTTGGAATCCAATACAAGTAAGGCAGGTCAAGTTCTTCCTGTTTTAAATTGATACCGAAAGACTCAAGGACTCCCCTATGATTGCAAAGAACTTCATCTTTGGTAAAATTAATTTTGGTATAAGTAGGATTCTCCGATATACTATCTAAACCAAGCTCCTTCATAAGACATTCAACATATAATTTTTTATAAACGAAAATGATGTTGTTAGAAGCTTTATCAGCTGGGACAACAACATACCTGTTATGTATGTCCGTAAAGATTGCAGATATCTCAGGTCCATGAGCACGAAAGAAGGTTTAGTACCCACAGACCCTTTAAGTTTGGCAATCCTTGACTTTATAAAAATAAATAAAAAATAAATAATAATAAATAAAACAAACATACCAGTCCTTTTCCAGATCACAATTCCAAAAACAAATACAGTAAAAACTGCCTTAGCGGTCACCTGGAGTTAACGGTCACCTGCCGATAACGGTCAGGTTGATACCCGCCCAATGAATTTTGTATTTTTATCATTAGATACGTTTGTTAAGTTTAGAATCTGTTGTTCTTTGTGTCACAATCTAGGTGGTAAATAACTCCACATGGTGGTAAGTCACAAGACTTGAACTCTATTATAAGGTTTTAAGACCTATATTCCATGTAAATTAATAAGATGTTGGTTTGCGACTTTAGTGTGTGTTGTCGTAGTTTAAAGGAAGGGAAACATGCTAAGACTTCACAGCGTTTTGAAAGCCTACTACATCGTTTAAAGCTTCTATTTTTTTCGGCCCCCTTCCTAATCTTTTGCAAAGTGAATGCCCTAAATATTTATATATAAAGCATGTAAAGGCATATCGTTTGTATGTATCTGTATGCTTTTTATGGACATTGCACTAGCAGTTATAGAATTTCAAAGAAATCCTGTATTGGTCAAAGTAATAATAAAAGCATCTATCTATCAATTACTGTAACTAATATCCACTGAAATTATACAAAGGCCGGTTATATCGAGGGGTGGATGCCAAAAGGTCGTAAGTGCTGTTTTTTAATATTTAATTTTTTTAGTTTGAAAAGGTTAAAGATGTCATAATTGTCTTCCCCTATAAATTTCAAGCTGGTATCTCTTTTAGAAAAAAAGTTATTACACAATGACCATATGTCGTAAGTAATTAAAGCATATATGTCGTTATGCCAAAATGTTGCATGTTCGTTTAAGATATACTGGCAAAACTAAATTCAGTTGTAAAATGAAGTCCAATTTGTCGTAAGTTCACTTAAGATTAATCACGTCTCTAGTTATATATGTTGACTGTTGGGAACACATGGTGTAAATGATCTTATTCTGTTGTGGCAGAGTCTATTTGACATGTTAGATAAAGAAACGATATATCGTATGTACTCTTAAGAGCAAAGGCGATCAGTGTTACATTGTTAGTGAAACACAATATCACTGATAAGATGAAGTATGTGCCTTTAATACTTTTATTCTTTAGTGATGGTTACAACATGTGAAAATATCATTACCTCTTAAATAAAATATACTATGTTTTGTTTATAAAATAAAATATCTTTTGCAAATAATTATTACTCTACATTTCTAAAATCATCACTTTAACATTAGGGTGTCTTAAATTTGAAGAAATAACAGGATTTTTTGGCATAAAATAAGGTAAGTTAGGATAAAGTTTAAATCAAGATTTGTAAATTTTAATGTTTAGAGTAAGGTTTAATTAATGAATTGTTGTATCATATTGTGTAAAACATGTTCAATTTCAAGTATGATTTTAATTTAAATTAGAAAAAATGAAGTAATACATTACAAAAGTATTTGTGAACCAAAGATTAATATCGAAAAATGTTAAATTTTCAAGTATGATTTTAAATTAAGCAAGAAAAAATATAGTAATACATTAAAAAAGTTTTAGTGAACCAAAGACTGAAATATTATAAATATTTACCATTGCTGCTTAAGACTTTAGAAAATTTTAATATTACAATTTTTGTAGTGAAATGGAAGACTGGGAGGTAATTGGGCATATCATGTCCCAGTCTTTTGAGGAAGGTGCTGACAATAAAGCAATATCTGAAAAGAAGAAAGAAGAAATTTTACAGAGGGAGATAAATGAACTTGAAAGTAATGAAAAAAAATTACTTGAAAATAAAGATGATAGAAAAAAATTGAAACAAGTGAGTGAAAGTGAAAATATTACAAAAGAGTCAGAAAAAGTGATTCTAACTGACAAAAAGGATATAACGGAAACACCCAGAGAAGAAAAATTAGATGAAAATTTAAATAAACAAGCTTCTATAGAAAAAGATAAAAACAGTACAAAAGGTACCGGTAATTGTGATGCGAAAATACTAGAAAGTGAAATACAACAAACAAACACTGGAAAAGCTTTGACCAACACACAACAAACAAAATACATAAATCAAAATGTATCAACTGATGAAAGTTCTGACGATGAAGTTTTGTCGAAAATTCAAGCTAAAATTCAAATGGAAAGCCTTCAGAAACCAATTGCCTTGCGAAAAAAAAAAACGAAATGTGAAACGAAAGAAATTTTCATCATCAGAATCAGAAGATGAACATAATTTCTCTTCTGATAACTCTGTGAAGGATCCTCTATTTAAGCTGCAAAAAAAAGATGTATTATCTTCTGAATCAGAATCAGACACCATTAGCAACCAGAAAAAACAACGACAAACAAAACAAGCAAAGGGATTAAAGAAATTTGTTTCAGTATCAATGAAATCCATCAATCAGAATTTTACAAGGAATATTGGTTGGAAGAAAAAGCCAACAGCACTTGGTAAGAAAAAGAAAACAACTCCTGGAAGGCCCCATTTACCAACTAAGTGTACAAACAAAATGCAAGTTAAAAAGAAACTATTTGTCTCTCCAAACAAAAGATTAATGGAAAGTCCAGGACACCAGTCTATAACAGAAGCAAAACAAAGAAGTCTTGTAACGCTTCGTGCACGACAATTGCTATACAAAATTCACACTAGAAATTTAGACGCTCTCTTGTTTAGCAATGGGCTAAAAAGGCATGAAATAGAAGGTGATGGAAATTGTTTTTTTGCTGCAGTAAACAAAGGCCTGACTAATGATGGAAATCATGTCATGCTAAGAAGAGTTATCTGTGACCATCTTCAAAACCACCCAGAAGAATACATTCATTTTCTTACCAATGACAGCCATCCAACTGAAGACCAGGCATTGCAAATGTATCAGGAACAAGTTGCTTATTTAAGAGAAGATGGAAAATGGTCCACTAATTTGGCAGATGCTTTACCACTTGCTACTGCAAATACACTAAAAAGAGACATACTGATACTATCAAGTGACCGAAAAAGACCAATTTTGAAAATCAGTCCCACTCAGTGTGAACCAGTTGAAGAGCAACATCTATCACTTGCATACATTGCCATTCCTGGACTCGAGCATTTTGACGCATGTACAAAATTAGATGACAAAAATAGCAAACATAACGATCTTGAAATATCCACAGAAACAACCCCAAGAAAAGTTTCAAAACAAAGTGGTACTGAACAACCTCCAATCATTACACCTAGAAAACAAGCCAAGTATCGCAGCCCTAAAAAGAAACTAAGAACTAGAAAAAGAATTTCAAGACCAGAAACCTGGAAGAAAAATATCAGAAAACATTGTCGGTTATCTGGAAAGCAGTATATTAGTGCCACTGGAAAGACTATGAGAGAAAAGGCTGTTCAGTTCCAAGACTGTGCAAAATGTCGTTTTAAATGTACAGAAAAAATACCTGAAAAAACTCGTGAGGAACTATTTAATCTATTTTGGAATCTTAAAGACTACTCCCGGCAAAGAGACTTTTTCTGTAGTACTGTCAAAGTACATACTCCAGATAGAATTAGACCCAGTGCTAAAAGACCACGAAAATGTTCAAAAGTTTTCACATTTAATGTAAATGGTGACGATGTAAGAATATGCAAACAATTCTACACCAAAACGTTGGATGTTGGAGAAAAAACAATTGATTATGCATTAAAATCAAACAAGTCAGGAATATTTACCTCAGAAGACAAGCGTGGTACTCACATTCCACACAATAAGACCCCAGAACAGTCTATTCTACATATTCGTCAACATATAGAATCATTTCCAGTTTTAGATCCACACTACACCAGAAAAGACACTCACAGAAAGTTTCTAGGTAGCGAGCTAAATATAACAAAAATGTACAGACTTTATAGAGAAGAGTGCATAGCAGCAAAAAGAAAACCAGTTGGTTCATCCAAGTACAGAAAAGTATTTTGTACAGAATACAACTACTCCTTCCACACACCTAAAAAGGACCAATGTCAAACTTGTTGTTTATATCTGGAAAAACAGGCTAATAATCAAATCAATGAGAACGACAAAACAATCTATGATCAACATATCCAAAGAAAGATAAAAGCAAGAGAAGAAAAATCTTTAGATAAGAATTTTTCTAAAACACATCCAGAATACCACGTTGCAACTTTTGATTTACAAGCAGTTCTTCACACTCCATGTTCAAATGTCAGCCAGGTATATTACAAACGGAAATTAAACTGCTACAATTCCTCATTTTATTCATTAGGGAACGGAAAAGCAACATGTTTTGTGTGGAATGAGACAGAGGCAAAACGAGGGTCAAATGAAATTGGAACTTGTATAGTTTCATATATTAGATCTCTACCACTTACAACCACCCAAGTATGTATTTATTCGGACAACTGCCCTGGACAAAACAGGAATCGATTTATCCCAGCAGCACTACTACATGCACTTCTAACCACAGAGAACATCCAAACAGCTGATCAAAAATTTTTAGAGCCTGGGCACACAGAAATGGAGTGTGACTCTATGCATGCGGCAATTGAATCTGCAAAAAAGAACACGCCAGTTTATGTTCCTAGCCAATGGGATACAATCATAAGAATGGCTAGACGAAGGAAACCATACACAGTTGTACCACTGAAATATTGTGATATACTAAATTTTAAAGATGTGGCAAAGAAAATGTTTCCAGCAAATTCTGTAGATGGATCAGGGAAAAAAATACAGTGGATGCAGTTAAAGTGGATCCAATTTAGAAAACGGGAACCAGACTGCATGTTTTTTAAGTATGAGTATGATGAGGAAGAATTTCACTGTCTTCGGATGAAAGTAGCAAGTAGAAAGTCCGGTATTTTGCACATTGGTGAAAAGGTTCCCCAGTGCTATAAAGAAAAACTCCCCATCTCTGAAAAGAAAAAAAGTGACTTGGTGACCCTCTGTAATAACGGCATAATTCCAGAGGAGTTTTCTGGCTATTACAAAAATTTAAAAAGCAGTAGCAGTGTAAATGACAGCATAGCTGAGCCGGATTTATATGAGGAGCAGGAAGACACCGATGAAGAAAAAGAATAAATTATATTGGAATTATGTTAAAGACATGATACCCGTTTCAGAATCTTCGGATATAATTCATAAGTCATTATAATTATAATATAAACAGTGTATATAAGATCCTTGTACAGATGCAGTGAAGTTTCATAAAATAAGATTTTGTTGTGTAAAAATATATTTCATGACCAATGAAAATTCAGAAATACCGATATGTAGGAACAAATTTGAGTGGGAAAAAACATTGTTTTACAGTATTGTCAACCATGATAGCTGTTTGGAATGTTTTAAAATAATGGACAACACTCACAACAGAATTGATATGAGACTTGTGCACTATAGACAATTTTTCATTTTTAAGAATGCTTTAACATGTTAATATGCATTTAATACAGATTTTATTGTGAAAATTTTTTAATCCATATTCTTTGGAATTTTTTAAAATTAAAACAGTGGTTTCCCATTTTTGTTTAAAGAAAAATTCGATTTATCAATTTCATTTGATAATTGCATCATTTTTATGTTATATTCAATTTTAATTGATATATTTCTTAAATTTAAACCATTTATATCAGACACAGTAAATATTATTTATGCTTAGTTATCTGAAGTGACATGATGATAATTAACCCCAGTCTATAAATCAACAATTTAGTTGAGCCATGAAATCTTAATAACACTTGTGACTAATGTTCCCCAAAGTCTACATGAATGAAAGTCTAAAAGAAAACATCTGTTTTCTCTTATGGGATTATATTACTTCTAATCTCTGTTTCTTAATACTGTATTGCTGTCTGCAATATAGTCGTAAGTGATTTAATTGCTTGTAATTAATACGTGCGTCAACCTTTCAGTTTTAAAATTAAATTACAAAGAGATTTTATTATTGTTTTTAAAATGTATCAAGCTGGGTAAAATGCAAAAAACAGTTACTGAAAAATAAAGCATTAAAATGTTTAAAGTGAATTTTCTCATAATTATATTTTATGCACTTACGACCTTTTGGCACCCAACCCTCGATATGTATTATCCCAGTACCTTCTGTATACAATATCTTCTGTACGTTAAACACCATATAATAGATGGTTGTTAAAGAAACATGAGGTAATCAACCATATTACTCAAAGCTTGATGTGCAATAATTGATACATTAAGAAATAATTGATGAGTTTTATCCAAATTATACAGAATTAAAAATTTATAAAACTTTCCAAATGTTTAAAATTTTTATAAAGACATGTATATTGTTACACATGCGACATATTTAAACAGTGTAAACAAAAGTTACTAAATATTTCTAGCAGATAATTTAAAATTTCAATTCCCGATAAAAGCGAGAGTGAATCAATTGACAAGATTACTATTTTACATAAAAGTGGTTGCATTATACGATTTTATCAGTTTCTTCATACTTGTGGCATGTCTCATAAATATGTTTTTTGTCATGTCCTGATTTCTACCCTTAAGTAGGTCATTCCAGATAATAATTTCTGGTTTGATGCACGAATGATTGGCTTTATCAGCTTAACGTGTATAAATAAATGACAAAATGTGTATTTTTGCTGTTAAGTCCAGATTAAGTAAAAAATTAAGAATTATTTAATGTGGCAAATAGCGGAGGTGTTTAAAATGTTCCAAGAACATTTCTATATTAGGATCTAATATGACTTTTCATATATATATATATATATATATATATATATATATATATATATATATATATATATATATATATATATATATATATATATATATATATAAATATCACTGGTGTTTGTGTTATATTAGAGTCGAAAATATAAAATATAGGATTTAATGTCACTTTTTATATTACTTTAACTTTATATAAATAAAAAATAAATAAATACTGACGTCAGTAACATAAAAGATTAAATTGATATTACTTCAGCATTGTATTGTTTTTAAACATGGATTTAGAGAGATAATAAAATTATTTTTACAACCTTAACCATGATTATGGTACTGACTATAAAATAAAATCTTATATAAAACAACGATAAAGTTTAATATAAAATAAAATTAATATAAGATAGTAACATAATCTATTGGCTGAATGACATGCACTTTACAACAGCTAACAGCTTGAAGAAAAAAAAAATGAAAGAAGATAAACAAGCAATAGACTAATGATTATAAAATCTCTGTTTGATTGGATTTTCATTCCATACAATATCTAATTTGTATCAAATGACTTGACAATATTTTTATACGTTTAAAGAACTATGTCAACTATTTTATAAAACATTGTTTCATTTCACATTTAATGTTAAAAAAGATACCTATTTTTTTTTTCGAAAATCGGATTAATATTCTGACATACCAGAAACTATAATTTTTTTTCAAAAATTATCCTGGATAAAACCCTACAGTTTTTTATTTAATATATATAGAGGATCTTGCATGAGTGTTTATGTAATATTGAATTTATTAAACGAGTTGAATAATTTTTTATGCAACGAGCTTGGCGAGTTGTGTGACGTCATAGCGCGCGCACTCTTGAATGTCAACAACCCGGACAAGGATTTACAGACACGTGTTACTCGGAATCGCTATCCATGATAATTCTGGCCCGATTTTTACGAACTGGTGATTTGTTTGATAAATATGTACTTGAAATTTTCTTCCGGTGGCTGTTCCTGCAAAAATGCTTTGGAATCCGACGTGTAAATATCCGTGCGTAGTGCGTAAGGATATAACCTAATTCACACGCTTTTATGACGTCACACTCATTCAATACGATTTTTATTGTGTGACCGTATTACATGGATTATTGAGTAGATTATATAATAAAATGACGTATATTTCTTGTTTGACAGAGATACTTTTTAAAGTGCAATTTCTACCAAAAACATAATAATTAGGAGTACAATCGATATCCGTCTACATTCAAGTTAATGTCATGCCTTTATATATTTGAACATAAGCTTAATGTTACATTAATAATCACAGATGAAGCTTCATCAGTCACGAGAAGAGAAAAATGTAACTTACTATATAAGGAAAGGTTCAGACTAACATTTAAATATTGTAAATAGTCAAGTATTTTAAGCATTTAAGTACTCTAGTTAGCAACACGAAAGCCACCTCTTATCCATCCCTAAAATTTTTTGGACAAAACTTGCCTTTCTCGACTTTGTTGTTTTTGTGTAACTGGGTTACTCGATTGTTAATGAGACGAGTAAATACTGTTTATGTAGACGAGTTGCGTGAGTTTGATACAAACGTGATAATGGTTGATGAGATTTCTGATAGCGATTGGCGCCTCTTTTTTATAATTATTTTATAAAGATAAAAACATAGGAAAAGAAACGCCTGTATTATAGATTATTTTTTTTATGTTCGATGTAAACAATATTTGTTGCGGTTATTGTTTTCTGAACTGAAAATCAGTCACCCAAGAAATTTTTTTAAAAAATCCTTTGTATGCATCAATAATAATCTGTCGTTGTAAAATTACATAATGTTTTAGAATATGTCCAAGAAAAGACATTTCATTATTGTTACCTATAACAAAAATAGCTGTTTAATTTTGATGTTTCATATGTGCAAATTGCGGAAATATATTCCTTTCCAGTGACTCTAGGGGCAAAAAAAGTTTATAGACATAAAAGGATAGTCAAAATATTTTAAAATTAATCATTCCAAAGATCCAAAACTTTGTGAATCCAAATTCGGCTAAGGAATACTGTGAATAAGGAAACAAACCTTAGTTGTAAATAAATATTAAAAATTCAGTCGCCTGACAATTATGCAACAAGACACATTTTCTGTCAGCACAAAGTACTGCCTACTGAGTTATTGGTTCTCTCAAACAGTTAAGAATTATAAAATAATTGAGAATTTTTACTTTTTGCTGTGAATCCTACACAAAAAACTTTTATACAGAAAGCGGTACATTTTGTAGCACTTAAACGAGCAAAATGCTTTTAAAAACAGTCGAACCTATATGTTTATACAAAAAGTTTACTTTTCCTCAGCGATCCTCGTTGTATGTATAGTTGCTGATTATTTTGGATTTGCAAGACGAAGCAACAAAAAAACAGCTAGATAAACTTCTTATTTTATATTTATTTTATCAAAATATCGTTGTTTTAAAAACTTACTTTGCTGTTCCATTTATTGTCGTTTTTTTGTCTAAGTAATAACAAGTTAATATATCGACCACAATAGATATTTTATGTATCGTAAACATAATGTTATATTATAAAACAAACCAAGTAAGATTGTCGAACAAAACAGGTTAAGATTAAAAACTCCAATTAATTCTAGTGGAGGGAATCAGAAATTGCTTTAGTTCTTTGTTCCTTTCATTCTCAAAATTGACTTGCACGCGGCGTGTGTAGCTAGCTAGACAGGAGGTGCTTACCCTTCCGGAGCACCCGGCCTCACTTTCTTGATGGAAGTTCACGTGTATACTATGTTTTGCCAGTTTGCAAATTTTTTGCTTTGTTTTTGGGATTGTGATATGGACAAGGACTGGTATGTTTGTTTTATTTAAGATATAAAGATTATTTATGTTGCTTGATATATACAATTAAATAATACTGTTTCTTTGTTTTTAACGATCCTAATGGCTAATATTGTTTTACCATATATATTTTAATCCTGTAAAATGGTTTGATTGTACAATCACTGTGGATCATGCAATATACTCAAACACAATCGAAAGAGACAACTTAAAAGTTTAATATAAATAATCATAAACATCCTTAAGCTTTTGCAAAGAAATCCGAATAATGGAGGCACCTACATAGGTTTTTGTATAAAAGAGTTGTCTTTTTCATTTTTTACTTTCATAAATAAATATGTTTGTAAGACATACAGAACAGCTTAAAAAGTGAAATGCCTAAAAATCATTCTCTAACAGTTAAATGAAAATTGTTCGATAAAAGTAGTATAATATCATCTAAATATCGTAAACATCATTAGAGATCTGTGTGATCTTCAACTACGAAATATGCATAATCTTTGTTTTATTCAAACGTTCGGAATACACTTTATTAAAGCGTAAACGATATTATATTCTAGTTAAAGTAATTAATATAACCAAGTTTGAATATTAAGTTTAGAAAATAAATAACGATGAACCACTGGAGGATTAACAAACCTATAATTAATATTGGTAATGAGAACGTGTTATGAAAAGGAAATAATTTTTGCATAATCCACTCGCCATGATATAGATGTATATTGTACACTGTAACATTTGGAAATGAAAATCTTTTTTCGAAAGTATAATATTCCTCAGATAATAAACCAAAACAAGGTTCTGGAAAAAATGTTAGACAAGCTAAAGCCGATAATGAAGATCAGATAGCCTTCCATCTCTAGACAAATTTAATGTGTCCGTCTAGATGGGTACCAGAGGCCAATTTATGACAGTATACTTACGCTTTAGCTTTGACTTGCAAGTCGATCAGGAATGATTGTTTGCCCAAAGCACCAATGCGACTACTTTAACTAATGTAAGGTTGTTCGCCTTAGATTTAAGATGGTGTTGCACGAACAAAGTTTATAAGAAGTGTTTAAAGAAATATGAAACCAACGTGTTTTCTAAATTATATATCATTGCAAGTGTATGGTATCTTACTAGAAGAGATTTGAATGATACAATTAGTTAAAATTTGTGTACCAGTGACCGATTTATTTTGTATTTTGACATTTTATCTCTAGTCAAGTGTCAATGTCAAAATCTAAGGGAGATAAGATCCAATGTGATTGCTCGCGTCTTTTCAATAGACATAGACGTTGTAAGCGCGAGCGAAGTGGAAAGCGAAAAGTCTCTTAAACAGTCCACTAAAAATCGTCAAAATATCTTGGTTAGACTAAATAATTCGAATGACAAAAATAAATAAATTATTTCAGACCTTTTTTGTTTGACTAAAATTGTCCTGATGATTTCTAAATATCTGTTGTTTCTCAGTAGATTTCTATGACACAAGATACCGCTGCTGGTGGAGTAAAACTCCCCAAGGGTATCCATAACTCAGTAGGCAGTACATTGCGCTGTCCAAAAAATACCAATAAGCAAAATTTTCAGCCGACTTAATATTTGAAATTTATTTAAAACTTAGGTTTGTTCCCTCATGCAAAGCATTCCTTACCAGGATTTGGATGCATATGGTTTTTTAACTTTAAGTTCAGTAATTTTCAACTGTTTCTCTTATTTTTTTCTTTATCAAACTTTTCGATCCCTAGTGTTACAGATAAGGAATAATTTCCCGAAATGTGCACATATGGCACCTTGAAATTTAAGAGGTATTTGTGTTATATATGTCTCAAATGGAAAAATCATTTTCACAATTCAATTCACAATGTTTACTTTTTGTGTTTGTTTATCGGTCGAAATATTATCCTAGAAATTTGATTTTGTAATTTATATCCTTTTTAGAATTTTTAAGTGATATAAGGGTTTTTGGCTCTCAAACTTTCTTTTTCCTTAAAGTCATATAAGGCACAAATATTCCATTTCATGTCCATGTTAAAACTCCCTAAAAGTAAAAATTTTTAAAAAATGACCAATTGAGTTATACACATTAACTTATATCAATTAAGAAATGGCATTTAAGAAATTGTAAATATTAGAAATAACGTTCTTTTTGTCAGTGTTCATGCGTAAGTCGTTCATGTAAAAATTTGCGACAGCTCACTGTCGTTCATAAGGCTTGAACACTGACAAAAAGAATGTCATTTCTTATATTTACAATTTCTTTAACCATTTCAGTTCAATTTCAGATGATATATCCTAAAGATCACCTTTTGATATGTCAATTTAATGGCAAATCCACATCAAAATGGAATATCCCAACGCCATGATGTCAGAAAGTTCAGAAAGGTCATTAGCGTTCATAGCATATGACCGCAAAGATGAGTCCAAAAATTATATCAGTAAACGCGTTAAAGCATTTGCAATTACAAAATGGCACAATACAAAAACTTTACAACTGCTTTAAAGAAAACAAATTTTGATCAAAACAAAAAACTGTTTATTATATGCAAGTCTTTTTATGGGTACGGTTGAACAACTTATGTTTTGTTTCAAAAGCACAAAATTTAATCGTTGCACCTAGCAAGAGCAATGGACATTGTAATATTTCAAAACATTATTTAACACTATTTTCTTTAATAATAAAAAAAGTATTTTTGAACAAGAATTGAAATATTAAAACGGTCTTGTCATAAAACGTGGACAACAACAGAGATGTCGGAAATCAATGCTTATCATACTGGAAGGTGTATGATCCAAGAATTAAAGACATACTGGATATGTTCAAATATATAACACAAATACCAGTTTAATTTTGCTGTGCCAGATGTGCAGATTAAGACTGAAAAGTTTAATAGATAAAAAACATCAGCCAAACAGTTAAAAGTTATTGATTCTAAAGTTCCAAAATTAAAAAAAAAACCCAAATCCAGCTAAGGAATGCTTTGTATGAAAGAACAAACCCTAGTTTTAAATAAATTTCAAAATTGAAAATTTTGCTAAATGGTACATTTTCTGACTGAGTTATGGATACCGTTGGGGAGTTTTCTCCACCGGCAGCGGTCCCTGCTCACGGGTAGTAAATATATTACACAAATACCAGTTAAATTTTGCTGTGCCAGATGTGCACATTTCGGAAAATCATTCCTCATCAGTGACACTGTGACTGAAAAGTTTGATAGAAAAAAAACATAAGCCAAACATTTGAAAATTATTGTATGTAAAGTTCCAAAATTATATAAACCGAAATCCAGCTAAGGAATGCTTTGCAAAATATTTTGTTACAAAGATCATCTTATATACTCAATCATAAACCGTCTGTCAACAGAGATAACTATACTGCTATATTACAAACTGACTCAGTATAAAATTGGTTTACTGAGTGTATTATAAAAAGGACACGATAAGAGAATGTATCATTGCTATCACAAGAGAAGATCTTTGGCGTTAATTTGATCTAATGCATTTTTTATATTCCGTGTATATATTTCAGACGTTATCAATGTCGTACGGCTGTTTTTCAGTTCTATATTCTTGATGGAATTTCGGATTGATTTTTTCATTGTAGATAAAAAAGAATTGTCATCATTTACGAATATGTAACATTTATACATGATTGCAGCTTAAAATTCCTTTCCTTCCTGATTTTTTCTGTAACATAACAAGAAAATTTCCTTTTTCTTGTTTCATTATCAGAAAGAGGATGTTACACGAGTAAAATGCAATAAAATAATAAAAGGTCTGAAAAATAATTTATTAAAAACATTGATCAAAAACTTTTGTGAGACTTTTAATTTGTAATTTACAACTAATAAAACCTCATTTATTCCGTATATAGCAAAAACGTGTCCCGTCATTTTCACTATCGCTGCTGTTAAATAAGTATATAGAACAAATTAAATATATTTTCCAATAAATGATTTCTAAAAAAAAAAAGAAAAGAAAATTTAATGAAATGTAAAAAGAAAAAAAATATTTAAGATTGTTTGAACACAAATGTATAACGTTTTATATAGTCCAAAAACATTTCATAAATATGGATAAAAAAATATCTTTATTTAGGCGATACGTCAGTTTAAAAAGAGAAAGCCATCATTATGTCACAGATTTATGATGATGTCGATAATACAGGTAAATTTTCTTTTAAATATATTAGACGATTTTATAAAATAAAAATCGGACAAAAAAAAAAAAAAAAAAAAAAAATTAAATCTTATTTAACGCGTAAATTATAGTGGCCACAACAAAACTTGATAAACAACGAAGACAATTAAAAACTAATTGCGCAAAACCTATTGTAAGAAACATCTGTTTTATTTACAATGCATTTGTTAATGAATTTCTTTTTTTGAATTCAGAGACTATATTTTTAAAAAAAAAACATTAAGAGATGTTGCTGTTTATTTTTGTGGAAAATATTCAGTAAAAGCATTTTTATTTTTATTATACATTATTTTAGTTTAGAATCAGCTGCTCTTTGTGTCACAATCTAGATGGTAATAAAAATAAAACAAACATAACAGTCCTTGTGCAAACCACAATTAAAAAAAAGGTTTGGATACAGTGACTAGGTACTTATTAACAATATTGTGATGACGCCCATAAAACTTTTTAAGGGCCTTGATTAGCCTAGGCTTGCAATATTTTTGCGACAACAATTGAATTGTAAGCAGTTTGCTTCGTTGTAGAAAGTCCCAATAGTGGGTACAAGCTCTACCATAACGTATTAACTGTGAAACATATATACCATACGCAGGAGAAGCAGGGATATTACTGCAAAGAAACGGAAAGATGACAATAGAAAGATTGAAGTCATCACGTTTGTCGTATAGCTTCAGATGTAACCTTTCGTGAGTGTCATAACTGAGGTATAAATCCAAATATGAAGCAGAACATGGAGAATCTGTTGTGTCTTTTATTTCAAGCTCACTTGGATAGGTGGCATTCACATATTCTCCAAATTTAGGATTATTTAGAGATAGAACGTCATCTATATATCTGTATGTGTAGTTGAATGATTTAGCGACAGTCTTTTCTACAGATTTGACAAGATTCTGTAAAAATTCTGATTTATATGAATAAAAGAACAAATCAGCAAGCAAAGGTGCACAGTTAGTGCCCATTGGTTGTTGAAAAATTATATTGCCAAACACAACAAATATGTTGTCTATCAAAAACTCTAATATTTTGTTGATGATATCTTCAGTATATTTTTGTTTACAGTCTGTATGGTGTTTTACAAAATAACAAGAATCCCTTTTAAGCACTAGATATTTATATCTTGGTTTACCGTTTTTGTAAAAGAATGAAAAGTGAATGATTTGTTTCAGACGTTCTGTCAATTAAGAATGAGGGATAGTGGAGTAAATGGTAGAAAAATCAAAAGTTTTTATACTTTTTACCGAAGATAGAGTATTAGAAACAAGATTGTCAAGTAGTTCTTTAGAATTTTTGAGAATCCACTTTGGTTGATGCCAGATGTAGAATAGACTTTTTCTGAATAAGCCTGAAGGCCGTCTTTGGCGACTGTCAAAATAAGTGTTAGAATTACTGATAATGATTTAGTAGTACATTTAGAGGAACCTGCTATATATCTTTCTTTGTATGGATTTTTGTGAAGTTTTGGAATCCAATACAAGTAAGGCAGGTCAAGTTCTTCCTGTTTTAAATTGATACCGAAAGACTCAAGGACTCCCCTATGATTGCAAAGAACTTCATCTTTGGTAAAATTAGTTTTGGTATAAGTAGGATTCTCCGATATACTATCTAAACCAAGCTCCTTCATAAGACATTCAACATAGAATTTTTTACAAACAAAAATGATGTTGTTAGAAGCTTTATCAGCTGGGAAAACATTATACCTGTTATGTATGTCCGTAAAGATTGCAGATATCTCAGGGTCCATGAGCACGAAAGAAGGTTTAGTACCCACAGACCCTTTAAGTTTGGCAATCCTTGACTTTATAAAAATAAATAAAAAATAAATAATAATAAATAAAACAAACATACCAGTCCTTTTCCAGATCACAATTCCAAAAACAAATACAGTAAAAACTGCCTTAGCGGTCACCTGGAGTTAACGGTCAGGTTGATACCCGCCCAATGAATTTTGTATTTTTGTTTATTATTAGATACGTTTGTTAAGTTTAGAATCTGTTGTTCTTTGTGTCACAATCTAGGTGGTAAATAACTCCACATGGTGGTAAGTCACAAGACTTGAACTCTATTATAAGGTTTTAAGACCTATATTCCATGTAAATTAATAAGATGTTGGTTTCCGACTTTAGTGTGTGTTGTCGTAGTTTAAAGGAAGGGAAACATGCTAAGACTTCACAGCGTTTTGAAAGCCTACTACATCGTTTAAAGCTTCTATTTTTTTTCGGCCCCCTTCCTAATCTTTTGCAAAGTGAATGCCCTAAATATTTATATATAAAGCATGTAAAGGCATATCGTTTGTATGTATCTGTATGCTTTTTATGGACATAACACTAGCAGTTATAGAATTTCAAAGAAATCCTGTATTGGTCAAAGTAATAATAAAAGCATCTATCTATCAATTACTGTAACTAATATCCACTGAAATTATACAAAGGCCGGTTATATGTATTATCCCAGTACCTTCTGTATACAATATCTTCTGTACGTTAAACACCATATAATAGATGGTTGTTAAAGAAACATGAGGTAATCAACCATATTACTCAAAGCTTGATGTGCAATAATTGATACATTAAGAAATAATTGATGAGTTTTATCCAAATTATACAGAATTAAAAATTGATAAAACTTTCCAAATGTTTAAAATTTTTATAAAGACATGTATATTGTTACACATGCGACATATTTAAACAGTGTAAACAAAAGTTACTAAATATTTCTAGCAGATAATTTAAAATTTCAATTCCCGATAAAAGCGAGAGTGAATCAATTGACAAGATTACTATTTTACATAAAAGTGGTTGCCTTATACGATTTTATCAGTTTCTTCATACTTGTTGCATGTCTCATAAATATGTTTTTTGTCATGTCCTGATTTCTACCCTTAAGTAGGTCATTCCAGATAATAATTTCTGGTTTGATGCACGAATGATTGGCTTTATCAGCTTAACGTGTATAAATAAATGACAAAATGTGTATTTTTGCTGTTAAGTCCAGATTAAGTAAAAAATTAAGAATTAATTAATGTGGCAAATAGCGGAGGTGTTTAAAATGTTTCAAGAACATTTCTATATTAGGATCTAATATGACTTTTCAGATATATATATATATATATATATATATATATATATATATATATATATATATATATATATATATATATATATATATATATATATATATATCACTGGTGTTTGTGTTATATTAGAGTCGAAAATATAAAATATAGGATTTAATGTCACTTTTTATGTTACTTTAACTTTATATAAATAAAAAATAAATAAATACTGACGTCAGTAACATAAAAGATTAAATTGATATTACTTCAGCATTGTATTGTTTTTGAACATGGATTTAGAGAGATAATAAAATTATTTTTACAACCTTAACCATGATTATGGTACTGACTATAAAATAAAATCTTATATAAAACAACGATAAAGTTTAATATAAAATAAAATTAATATAAGATAGTAACATAATCTATTGGCTGAATGACATGCACTTTACAACAGCTAACAGCTTGAAGAAAAAAAAAATGAAAGAAGATAAACAAGCAATAGACTAATGATTATAAAATCTCTGTTTGATTGGATTTTCATTCCATACAATATCTAATTTGTATCAAATGACTTGACAATATTTTTATACGTTTAAAGAACTATGTCAACTATTTTATAAAACATTGTTTCATTTCACATTTAATGTTAAAAAAGATACCTATTTTTTTTTTTCGAAAATCGGATTAATATTCTGACATACCAGAAACTATCTTTCTTTTCAAAAATTGTGCTGGATAAAACCCTACAGTTTTTTATTTAATATATATAGAGGATCTTGCATGAGTGTTTATGTAATATTGAATTTATTAAACGAGTTGAATAATTTTTTATGCAACGAGCTTGGCGAGTTGTGTGACGTGATAGCGCGCGCACTCTGGAATGTCAACAACCTGGACAAGGATTTACAGACACGTGTTACTCGGAATCGCTATCCATGATAATTCTGGCCCGATTTTTACGAACTGGTGATTTGTTTGATAAATATGTACTTGAATGTTTCCTCCGGTGGCTGTTCCTGCAAAAATGCTTTGGAATCCACCGTGTAAATACCCGTGCGTAGTGCGTAAGGATATAACCTAATTCACACGCTTTTATGACGTCACACTCATTCAATACGATTTTTATTGTATGACCGTATTACATGGATTATTGAGTAGATTATATAATAAAATGACGTATATTTCTTGTTTGACAGAGATACTTTTTAAAGTGCAATTTCTACCAAAAACATAATAATTAGGAGTACAATCGATATCCGTCTACATTCAAGTTAATGTCATGCCTTTATATATTTGAACATAAGCTTAATGTTACATTAATAATCACAGATGAAGCTTCATCAGTCACGAGAAGTCCTTACTATATAAGGAAAGGTTCAGACTAACATTTAAATATTGTAAATAGTCAAGTATTTGAAGCATTTAAGTACTCTAGTTAGCAACACGAAAGCCACCTCTTATCCATCCCTAAAATTTATTGGACAAAACTTGCCTTTCTCGACTTTGTTGTTTTTGTGTAACTGGGTTACTCGATTGTTAATGAGACGAGTAAATACTGTTTTTGTAGACGAGTTGCGTGAGTTTGATACAAACGTGATAATGGTTGATGAGATTTCTGATAGCGATTGGCGCCTCTTTTTTATAATTATTTTATAAAGATAAAAACATAGGAAAGGAACGTCTGTATTATAGATTATTTGTTTATATGTTCGCTGTAAACAATATTTGTTGCGCTTATTGTTTTCTGTACTTAAAATCAGTCACCCAAGAAAATTTTTTAAAGAATATTTTACATGCATCAATAATAATCTGTCGTTATAAAATTACATAATGTTTTAGAATATGTCCAAGAAAAGACATTTCATTCCGTTACCTATATATAACAATAATAGCTGTTTAATTTTGATGTTCCATATGTGCACATTGCGGAAATATATTCCTTTCCAGTGACTCTATGGGCAGAAAAGTTTATAGACATATACGGATAGTCAAAATATTTTAAAATTAATCATTGCAAAGATCCGAAATTTTGTGAATCCAAATTCGGCTAAGGAATACTGTGAATAAGGAAACAAACCTTAGTTGTAAATAAATATTAAAAATTCAGTCGCCTGACAATTATGCAACAAGATACATTTTCTGTTAGCACAAAGTACTGCCTACTGAGTTATTGGTTCTCTCAAACAGTTAAGAATTATAAAATAATTGAGAATTTTTACATTTTGCTGTGAATCCTACACAAGAAACTTTTATACAGAAAGCGGTACATTTTGTAGCACTTAAACGAGCAAAATGCTTTTAAAAACAGTCGAACCTATATGTTTATACAAAAAGTTTACTTTTCCTCAGCGAGACTCGTTGTATCTATAGTTGCTGATTATTTTGGATTGCAAGACGAAGCAACAAAAAACAGCTAGATAAACTTCTTATTTTATATTTATTTTATCGAAATATCGTTGTTTTAAAAACTTACTTTGCTGTTCCATTTATTTGTCGTTTTTTGTCTAAGAAATAACAAGTTAAGATATCGACCACAATAGATATTTTATGTATCGTAAACATAATTTTATATTATAAAACAAACAAAGTAAGATTGTCGGACAAAACAGCTTAAGATTAAAAACTCCAATTAGTTCTAGTGGAGGGAATCAGAAATTGCTTTAATACATAAAGGATTTTTGTGTTGCATGATATATAATACACATACTAGTTAAATTTTGATGTGCCAGATGTGCACATTTCGGAAATTAATTTCTCATCAGTGACACTTAACCGAAAAGTTTGATAGATAAAAACGATATAAGCCAAACAGTTGAAAATAATAAATCTAAAAATTTAAAATTATATAAATCCAAATCCAGCTAAGGAATGCTTTGCATGAGGGAACAAACCTTAGGTTTAAATAAATTTCAAATTTTAGACGACTGAAAATACAATCATATGATACTCTTTCTTTGTTTTTAACGATCCTAATGGCTAATATTGTTTTACCTCATATGTTTTAATCGTGTTAAATAGTTTGATTGTACAATCACCGTGGATCATGCAATAATCTCAAACGCAATCAAAAGAAAGCAGATTTAAATTTAATATAAATAATCATACTTATCCTAAAGTTTTTTTTAAAGAAAACCGAATAATGGAGACACCTACACAGGGTTTTGTATAAAAGAGTTATCTTTTTCATGTTTACTTGCATAAATAAATATGTTTGTAAAAAGTACAGAACAGCTTAAAAAATGAAATGCCTAAAATCATTCTCTAATAGTTAAATGAAAATTGTTCGATAAAAGTAGTATAATATCATCTAAATGTCTTAAACACCATTACAGATCTGTGTGATCTTTAAATATTAAATATGCACATTCTTTATTTTAATTAAACGTTCGGAATACACTTAATTAAAGCGTAAACGATATTACATTCTTGTTAAAGTAATTATCTAATATAACCAAGTTTAAATATTAAGTTTAAGAATATCAATAACGATGAGTCACTGGAGGATTAACAAACCTATAATTAATATTGGTAATGAGAACGTGTAATGAAAAGGAAGTAATTTCCGCATAATTCACTCGCCATGATTTAGATATATTGTACACTGCAACATTTGGGAATGAAAACCTTTTTCAGAAAGTAGAACATTCTTGGGATAATAAACCAAAACAAGGTTCTGAATAAAATGTTAGACAAGCTAAAGCGATAATGAAGATCAAATAGCATTCCATCTCTAGAAAGATTTAATGTGTTCGTCTAGATGGATACCAGAGGCCCATTTAAGACAGTATACTTACGCTTTAGCTTTGACTTGCAAGTCGATCAGGAATGATTGTTTGTCCAAAGCACCCATGCGACTGCTTTAACTAATGTAAGGTTGTTCGCCTTAGATTTAAGATGGTGCTGCTCCAAGTTTATGAGAAATGTTTAAACAAACATGACACCAATATGTTTTCTAAATTATATTTCATTGCAAGTGTATATAATATGTGTACAAGTGACCAATTTATTTTGTATTTTGACATTTTATCTCAAGTCAAGTGCCAATGTCCAAATCTAAGTGAGATTAGATTCAATGGGGTTGCTCGCGTCCTCTCAATAGACATAGACGCTGTATGCGCGAGCGCAGTGGAAAGCGAAAAGTCTCTTAAACAGTCCACTTAAAATCGTCAAAAAATCTTGGTTAGACTAAAAAATCGAATGACAATAATAAATAAATTATTTCAGACCTTTTTTGTTTGACTAAAATCAATAATGCTTTTGTTAAATAAAATTTACTGTTATTGTCCTGATGATTTCTAAATACTCTGTAGTATATCAGTAGATTTCTATGACACCAGGCACCGCTGCTGATGGAGTAAAGTCCCCGAGGGTATCCATAATTCAGTAGGCAGTACATTGCGCTGTCAGAAAATATACCATTTAGCATAATTTTCAGCCGACTTAATATTTGAAATTTATTTAAAACCAAGGTTTGTTCCCTCATGCAAAGCATTTCGTAGCTCGATTTGGTTGCGTATGATTTTTGAACTTTAGATTCTGTAATTTTCAACTGTTTGGCTAATATTTTTTTCTCTATCAAACTTATCTCTATACTTTTCTCTATCAGTGTCACTGATGAGGAATAGTTTCCCGAAATGTGCACAATTTATTTGTGTTATATATTTATCAAATGGACAAATCATTTTCACAATTGTTTTACTTTTTGCTTTTTTTTGCTGCAACTTTATAGACATCAAACTCTCTTATAAACATTTACTTTTTGGGTTGTTTATATGTCGAAATATTATCCTAGAAATTTGATTTTGTAATTTATGCCCTTTTTTAGAATGTTGAAGTGATATAAGGATTTTTGGCTCTGTAAATTTCTTTTCCCATAAAGTCATATAAGGCACAAATATTCCATTCCATGTCCATATTAAATCTCCCTAAAAAGTAAAAATTTTGAAAAATGACCAATTGAGTTATACAAATTAACTTACATCAAGTAAGAAATAACATTAGAGAAATTGTAGATATAAGAAATTACATTCTATTTGTCAGTGTTGATGCGTTAGCTGTTCATGTAAAATTTGCGAAAGCCTACTGTCGTTTATAACGCATGAACACTGACTAAAAGAATTTCATTTCTTATATTTACAATTTCTCTAACCATTGCAGTTCAATTTCAGATGATATATCCTAAAAATCCCCTGCTTGACATGTCAGTATAATGCCAAACTCCACATTAAAATAGAATATCCCAACGCTATGACGTCAGAAAGTGCAGAAAGGTCATTTGCGTTCATTGCATATGACTGCAAAGAAGAGTAATAGAGTCATAGAAAGAAAGCTAATAGCAATTGTAAATATAAAAGTATAGCAGGATGCTTATCTCATGTGTTTGTACTCTCATTTCAATTCATTAATTTCAAAACAAAAAATTACACAACCAACTTAAATCCATTTTATTTTTACGCAACAGCATATAAGTGAACATGTCACAATAAAAACAGGGTAATGGTAAATTATTTGACAAAATCAATAGTCAGTCTAGATAGGGTTATCTTGATTACACAATAAAGCTGATTGTTTCTCAAGAAACCCTTAACTGACAACAGGAAAACCGACGTATAATAATTCGGTTACAAATCGTCAAGTAATCCTCAATTTGGATTAGTAAACTCGTTTAAGCATTTGAAAAATATGGCACAATACAATTACGTTACAACTGTTTTAGAAAAAACAAATTGCGCTCAAGACAAAAAAAAAATAATAATAAAAAAAAAAAAAAAAAAAAAAAAAAAAAAAACAAAACTGATCACTATATGCAAGTCTTTTATTGGATACGATTGAACAACTTCAGTTGTGTTTCAAAAGCACAACATTTAATCGTAGCACCTAGCAAGAGCAATGGATATAGTAATATTTCATAACATTATTTAACACTCTTTTCTTTAATAATCAAAAGGGTACTTTTAAACAAGAACTAAAATATTAAAACGGTCTTGTCATTAAACGTGGACAATAACGGAGTCATCGGGGATCAATGCTGATTATGCTGGTAGGTGTATGATCCCAGAATTAAAAACGGCTTACTGGATTTTTTCAAAATATTTTGTTACAAAGATCTACTTATATACTCTATTAAAAAGTGCCTGTTATAATGCTATATAACAACTGACTTTGAATATATGAAATTGGTTGCATGAGTGGATTGTAAAACGACAATCAATTTCGTCACCAGGGAAGTTTTTGCGTTAATTTTATCTTATGCATTTGTTATATACCATGTACATATATTAGACGTTATCAATGTCACACGGTTGTTATTCTATTCTATATTATTGGATTGTATAAAGACAAGAGAATGTATCATTGGTGTCATCACGGAAGATCTTTGGCGTGGATTTGATCTAATGCATTTTATATACCATGTAAATATTTCAGACGTTATCAATGTCGTACGGCTGTTTTTCTGATTTATATTCTTGAATGGAACTTCGGATTGATTTTTCCATTATAGATAAATTATAATTGTCGTGATTGACAATTATGTAACATTTATACATGATTGCAGCTTAAAATTATTTTCTTCCTGAAAGTTTTACAACATAACAAGACGATTTCCTTCTTTTTCTTTCATTATCAGAAAGAGGATATTACATGAGAAAATTTGCAATAAAATTATAAACGTTCAGAAAAATAAGTTGATCAAATTATTGGTGAAAACCTTTGTAATGATTGTGATGTACAGTCAATTAATCCTAATCAATTCTATATATAGCACAAATTGTCCCTGCAGTTAAATAAGCATACCGAACAAATTTAATATATTTTCAAGTTTATGTTTTCTAGAATCCAGAATATAATAAACTGATTGCTAGACAAAATTAATTAATATTGTATGATCACAAAGGTTTGATTGTTTTATATAATCGTAGAAAATGTCAAAAATACGTAACAAGATAAATCTGTTACCATTTGGTAAATGCCAATGTCACAACAGATGAAAAATCAACTCATTACTATGTTAAAGAATTATTGATGACGTCAATAACCCAGTGTTATTTTAAGTTGATTAGATGTCTTTCTGAAACTCATAGGATAACAAAAATATAAATCTCAAAAAAAAAAAAAAAAAAAAAAAAAAAAAAAAAAAAAAAAAAACCGGATAATTTATAGCAGAAACAACAATTTTTGATAAACAACGAAGTCAATTTAAAAACTAATTTTGCAAAACCTATGGTAAGAAACATCTGTTTAATTTACAATGCATTTGTTAGTAAGGTTTCAAGATGTTTATTCCATATAATAAGTTGTAAGTTTCTAATTTTAGCGTGTGGTATGGGGTAGGAAGGAAAACATGCTGCGTCCCTGCAACTTCTTGAAAGGCTACTACATTGAATACAAAATATGTTTTATATAATCGATAAAACATTTTTGTCACCATTTTTGCGATTTGACAGTTTTACATCAGATCAAAGATGACGTCATTACTATTTTACAGAATAAGAATGACTTTAATAATCAAGGTGAATAAAGAGTAGTCTTTTATAGGGACATACTCTATAAATGGATAGGGACATACTCTCTGAATGGATAGGGACATACTCTCTGAATGGATAGGGACATACTCTATGAATGGATAGGGACATACTCTATAAATGGATAGGGACATACTCTCTGAATGGATAGGGACATACTTTCTGAATGGATAGGGACATACTCTCTGAATGGATAGGGACATACTCTCTGAATGGATAGGGACATACTCCATATGTCTAAAACATAATCGGCTAACAAAAATAAATGACTTATAAAACGGTTGAATTATAGCAGCTACAGCAACTTTTGAAACGCAACAAAGGTGATTTAAAAACTAATTGCACAGGTTTTATTTTAAGGAATATCTTTTTGTTTTTAAAAACATTTGTTTAATGCCATGTTTTTCAATCTTAAAATAACAGAAGTTGCTGTTGATTTCTGTAAAAAATATTCAGTAAATCCAATGGTATTTTTGTTTTATTTTATCTGACGGTTGTGTGTGGTGTGGAGATATATATATCTGTATATCTTTTGTACACAAGAAATCATGTATTGGTCAAAGTAATAATAGTAATAATATAAGCATCTATATATTTCTATGTAACTATGATCAACTGAGTCGATTTTACAGGTATTTGTGTTTTATATTTTCTACCCCTGACCGGGTACCGCTGCTGGTGGAGTAAACTCAGTAGGCAGTACTTTGTACTGTTAGAAATATATAAAACAACTACCTGCTAAATTTTGATGTGCCATATGAATAATGAATCTAAAGTTCCAAAATTATATGAATCCAAATCCAGCTAAGGAATGCTTTGCATGAAGGAACAAACCTTAGTTTTTTTAAAAAAATAAAAGTACAAAGTACTGTCTACTGAGTTATGGATACCCTCTTGGAGTTTTACCGGTGCCCGCTAAGAGGTAGTAAATATATTATAACACAAAGAAATGAAAACATGCAAAAAACATAAGCCAAACAATTAATAAATAATGAATCCAAAGTTATACCATTTAGGAAAATTTTTTAGCCGTCTTCATCTTCGAAATATATTAAAAACTAAGGTTTGTTCCCTGATGCAAGGCATTCCTTAGCCGGATTATGATTAATAAAGTTTTGGAACTTTAGATTCATTAATTTTCAACTATCTGGCTTATGTTTTTATCCATCCAACTTTTCGGCACCTAGTGTCACCGATGAGGAATAAATTTGCGAAATATGCACGTATGGCACATCAAAACATCAAATCACACGGTTATAAATATATATATAAATATATATATATATATATATATATATATATATATATATATATATATATATATATATATATATATATATATATATATATATATATATATATATATAACCGTGTGATTTGTGATTCAGATAGCTTGTAATATTAGATATAGAATTCTGCATTAAATTTATTAACTCAGTATGTAGTTCTTTGTGTTGTCTGAAAAACTACCTTGTAGCAAAATTGTCAGTCGCAATGCAATTCTTAAATTCATTTTCAAAATTTGTTATTGTTTTTATCTATCAATTTTTAGGCTCATAGTTTAACTGATTAGGGATAAATTTCCAAAATAAGCATATATAGCACATCAAAATTAATCCCAATAAACTTTTTTTTTATCAATCCTTTCTGTCATACATCACAGGTATGTTGTTGTCCCAGCTGATAAAGCTTCTAACAACATTATTTTCGCTAATAAGAAATTCTTTGTTGAATGTCTTATGAAGGAGCTTGGTTAGATAGTATATCGGAGAATCCTACTTATACCAAAACTAATTTTACCAAAGATGAAGTTCTTTCCAATCATAGTGGAGTCCTCGAGTCTTTCGGTAACAATTTAAAACAGGAAGAACTTGACCTGCCTTACTTGTATTGGATTCCAAAACTTCACAAAAATCCATACAAGGAAAGATATATAGCAGGTTCCTCTAAATGTACTACTAAATCATTATCAGTAATTCTAACACTAATTTTGACAGTCGTCAAAGATGTCCTTCAGACATATTCAGATAAAGTCTATTCTACATCTGGCATCAACCAAATGTGGATTCTCAAACATTCAAAAGAACAACTTGACAATCTTGTTTCTAATACTCTATATTTGGTAAAAAGTATAAAAACTTTTGATTTTTCTACCCTTTACACCACTATCCCTCATTCTTAATCGAAAGAACATCTAAAACAAATCATTCACTTTTCATTCATTTACAAAAACGGTAAACCAAGATGTAAATTAGTAAAATAGTGCTCAAAAGGGATTCTGGTTATTTTGAAAAACACCATACAGACTGTAAACAAAAATATACTGAAGATACCATCAACAAAATGTTACAGTTTTTGATAGACAACATATTTGTTGTGTTAGTCAATATTATCTTTCAACAAACAATCGGTATACCAATGGGCAAAACTGTGCATCTTTGGTTGCTTATTTGTTTCTTTATTCATATGAATCAGAATTTTTACAGAACCTTGTCAAATCTGGAGAAAAGACTGTCGCTAAATCATTCAACCTAACATACAGATATATAGATGACGTTCTATCTCTAAAAAATCACAGATTTGAAGAACATGTGAATTTCATCTATCCAAGTGTGCTTGAAATAAAAGACACGACAGATTCTCCATGTTCTGCTTCATATTTGGACTTCTACCTCAATTATGACACCCACGAAAGGTTACATCTGAAGCTATACGAAAAACGTGATGACTTCAATTTTTCTATTGTCAACTTTCCGTTTCCTTGCAGTAATATCCCTGCTTCTCCTGCGTATGGTGTATATGTTACATAGTTAATACAGTACGGTATAGCTTGTTTTCACTATGGGGACTTTCTGCAACGAAGCAAATTACTTACAATGAAATTGTTGACGCAAAAATATTGCAAGCCTAGGCTAATCAAGGCCCTAAAAAAATTTTATGAACGTCATTACAATATAGTTGATAAGTATGCAGTCACTGTATCCCAACTTATACTGGATATATTTGACTCACCATAGTTCTTTGTTCCTTTCATTCTCAAAATTGACTTGCACGTGACGGGTGTAGCTAGCAAGACAGGAGGTGCTTACCCTTCCGGAGCACCCGGCCTCACTTCCTTGATGGAAGTTCACGTGTATAACATATTTTGCCAGTTTGCAAAGTTTTCACTTTGTTTTTAGAATTGTGATATGGACAAGAATCTGGTATGTTTATTTTATTATTAAGAAACCAATTCTTCTTTGCTTATTCTTTTATTATGACCTTTGGTCATTTTCGTATTATTAATATTATTATTATTATTAATGTATCACCACCATTATTATTTTTATTTTTATAATGTCACTTTGTTACCCAAACGTCGGCAACAATATTCTGTTTTCCTTAATTTCTTGGGCCTGAAACTCAACCATTTTGCGACTTATTTCCATAACCTTACCAGTATGCACAAGGAATTTTCTTGTTGCATCTATCAATAATTTAAATATAGGTAACATATCGGGTACATAAATATAAAGAAAAAAATATTTGATATTCTATTGTTTAATACAACAGATGTCTGTGAAAATATATTGATATAATGCTGAAACTTAAGGTTCTTTTAGAAAACACGGTTATCATAACTGATCGAATTATAGAAATATTCTGTCTCTTTATCTGTGGAAAACAATATAATTATTAACGTTATGGTTCCCCATATTTCTGAAGTGCCAAAAGATTTTATTTAAAAGCTATAGAATATCTTATTGTTCTTATATCTATCTGTCATGTATTGTTTTCACTATAGTGAATTTATTACACCGCATGATAAGTGATAAAGAAGACTAAGTTTGTAAGCGTGTTCCATTACTACTAATGTCATTTTCGTGTTTATAATGATATTTGATAACTTATAAATCATCGTGCATGTCTTACATGATGTTGTTGTCAGTTTTGGTTTCACACTTTATGATTGTTTGTTACTAAGGGCTTAGGACTACAGGAAACGAAAATATACATTTGAATACTCATTATGTGATTTAACAGAAATGGTATATATTAGTAATGACGGTATGCTACTGACAATTTTTTACCTTTGATAAAACATAAATGGAAAAATATTTTTAATTCAAAGTAAAAATAAAATAATGTTTGAAATTCTTGGCATATACTTATTTCGGTGACATTTGTAACGATTTCTTTAGCATTCAAGTTGATGACAACAAATGTTAAAGGCATTGGTTTAACCGTGTTTAATTTCTCATTTCTCAGAAAACAACATACATATAGTTAAAAAACATAAGCCACACAGTTTAAAATTACTGAATCTAAAGTTCCAAAAATATATAATCCGAATCCAGGTAAGGAATGCTTTGCATGAAGGAAAAAACCCCTTAGTTTTCAATAAATTTCAAAATTTAAGACGGCTGAAAATTTCGCTGAAATGGTTATATTTAAGGATTGAATTTCGCCATTCATGAAAAAATTTGCGCGTGACCAACTGAAGTTATCACCCAATAAATTCAGTACAATGAAAGTTCAATCATTATATTTACAATCTTTTAAAATTTCTACGATTAAAGACGAGATTTCCTTAGTAATGAATTTTATTACAAAAAATCCCGACATGGTCCTGGTTTTCTTGCATAAAAAAACACAAACACACATTGATCCTATGCATTTATGACGTCATGGGTTAAAGGTCGCACGTGCCCAACCAAAGTTATTGGGAAACATCTTCAGTTGCCCTCAAAGGGTTTACTGAAAGGATTCAATACGATTATATATTAATATATATATATATATATATATATATATATATCCTTAAGCGCAGTTTTCAGCCGTTTTACATTTGAAAACATGAGACCATGAGCAGTGTGTATTCAAAATGCCTGTTGATTCACCGTTTAGCAAAGACTTGTGTTAATGGGCAACTATTAAAGACCGGAGGTTCGTTTTAGATAGTACTTTAATCATACCGCTGCATATTTGTTCTATATGAACCAGGCATTTTATAATTAGTGTTCTTTATGTGTTTTCAACTTTTGTGTGGTAATAGAATTGAATCTGAAATTAAATTATATTTGAAAAAAAAAACGAATAGGCGAAAAACGAAAAATATTAAAACTTTGAATTTAAATATGGATTCTTTTTTTGTTTGTCGGATAATTAAAATCACAATTAAATGTTTTTTCATTATATATATATATATATATCTTTACCAAAGCAGATTTTAAAAATGTAAATAGTATGAATTTTTAACTTAATACCTGTATTTAAAGTTACATTCTTCATTCTTTCTGTTCACGTTAATTGAGTGATATTTTACAAACTAGAACATTGTTCATGATAATTTGCTAGCATTCGATAATGACCTACTTTTAAGCAATGATACAACAATTTAAATATAGAATTTGTAAATGATACCCCTATTAGCAACTCTCATTGTGGGAAATCATTAAGAGTTATAGCCACTGTATGACGCATTTGAAGGGGGATTGTGATACCTAAAAGCAGTATCTGCTTCATAATATTTATTACAAACTATTTTGTATTGTGCATCATAAAACAGCATTTTCTTAGGTGTTACTTAAAATTGAAAACAATATTTTTTAAGACGTTTAGATTTGAATATGTTATAGATAATAAATAATTCATATGATAATACTTCTTTGTTACTTTCATTCTTATGTTTGGTTTTTGACACGTGATGCATGTAGCTAGCTAGACACGAGGTGCTTATCCTTTTCGCAGCACCCGGTCCTCACTTCCTTAATGGAAGTTCACGTGTATAACATATTTTGCCAGTTTGCAAAGTTTTTACTTTGTTTTTGGGATTTTGAAGTGGACACGGACTGGTATGTTTGTTTTATTTCTTAATCTATACTCAAGGTTTGTCTGCCTTGTTACGTTAAGAATAGTCAAATTAGAAAAGGTGTTCTAATATTGGAAACACACAACTACATGTACAGCATTCCATTATAAAAAAACAATATATTTTTAATCTATACTCAAAGTGTGTATGCCTTGTTACGTTAAAATTGTTCAATAAAAAAAGTTGTTTTTAATTTTGTAACGATTCTATAGGCTTATTTTATATGATATACTATGTATAGTCCACTGATTGTAAATATAATACAAATACCAGTTAAATTTTTTTGTGCTAGATGTGCACATTTCGGAAATTCATTCCTCATCAGTGACACTGAGACCGAAAAGTTTAAAACATAAAAAATATAAGCCAAACAGTTGGAAATAATGAACCTAAAGTTCCGAAATTATATAAATCCAAATCCAGCTAAGGAATGCTGTGCATGAGGGAACAAACCTTAGTTTTAAATTAATTTCAAATTTTAGACGACTGAACATTTTGCTAAATGGTACATTTTCTGACAGCACAAAGTACTGCCTACTGAGTTATGGATACCCTCGGGGAGGTTTACTCCACCAGCAGCGGTACCCGCTCAGGGTTAGTAAATATATAATACAAATACCAGTTAAATTTTGATGTGCCAGATGTGCACATTTCGGAAAATGAGCAAAGTGGTTTGAAAATCAAACACAAACATGCCTGTGATTGTCATAATTACAATGTCAAAGTAAAGTGAAAAGTTTCAAAAGTTTTGAAATATGCAATTTATCTTACACCTTTTAAAATAATTACTGTTGTAAAATAAATTGGTCGGTAAAAAGTTGTAAACTATAAACTACAATGTCAGCTCTTTGTCAATATTTTGGCTATATCAAGGTACTAAAAATTTTTTTCTGAAATGCTCGTGTAAGTGAATGTAATCATGTAGTGGGGTTCCAAATTATAAAGGTCTTAATAAAGGCTGTATAACCGAAATATTGACATAAAACTTGCATTATATTGTTATTTGAAAATTGATTTCCCCTCAGGTAATAATGTTAAGAAAGTTATAAAAAACTATAACCACAAATTGGAATTCTATAATCAGTGGTCGAAATTCCTAATGTCATTTATTGTTGTATTATTATTGACTATATTCTTATACTGTGTTGTTGTTTACGTTGCATTGTTTATGGCCAAATACTTTTTAGCACTTTTTAATTTTACATTTTAACTAACAATCGTCAAAGTATATTGTTTCAATGGACGCAAACCTCACACATAAAAATATCATTTACTGCGTTTAGCCGATGGATATTTTGGGCTGTTTTGTACAAAGAATGTTTGTTGCTTACTGCAAGTCCCAGGTTTATCAAGGCCTTTTAAAAAATCTTATTGCCGATATTAATAATGCAACAGTGTTGATAGGTATAAAGTCACTGTATCCAAAATTATACTGGATAGTTTTGTCTTATCATAGTTCCATGTTCCCTTTATTTGACTTGACGTTTGCAGTTAGCTAGACAGGAGGTGCTTACCTTTCTCGGCCTTACTTCCTTGATGGAAGTTCACGTCTATAATTTAAATGGCCAGTTTTCAAAATTTTTACTTTGTTTTTTGGAATTATGATTTGAACAGTGGACTGGTATGTTTATTTAATGTAAATATTCTTCTTTAGTTTTGAACCCGTAACATTATTCAATGAAAACATTTAACTTATTTAATAGTGACTAACGATAACAACATCTGTGATTTTGCTAAATCGACAATAGACTCTACAATGCAATTGTTCTCTGTCAGTAGATAAGTCTCTTGAGTATATCATCATGTACTTTGATTCCGACGACAGCTGATACATTTGTCTATTGACATATTTATGTTAATTATCTCCCTAAAATATACAGAGAAACGAAACCAATTGCTAACTAGAAAAAGATTGAAAAAATGAATTAATTCATTATTTGATTAAAATGATTTTAAAATCCAAAAACGCCTTATTTCTTGTTTGACAGAAAATGTTTATTTTGTCGTTCAGTTAACATTTGCCACAAGTACAAATGTTGAATACGCATGTGACATATACACTAAACGTTAAATGTGCATAGGTCGATCATTACAATGTTGAAATGCGCATAGGTCAATTATTAATGTTGACTGCGTATATGATTGCCTTATGCATGCGCGCAAGTTAATTATTGCCAATTTTTAACGACATCCATTCCTATTAATGCTCTGCATATTTGTCTGGTTTTATAGACGCTTAATTCTCATTTTGTTTTGTAAAGACAATCGTATGTTTAATTCAAACACGTTCATCGCTTTGAAAAAAACACTGTATAAGTGTGCAGATATATAGAAATAATACCTTTGATTCATTTGGATATATAAAACAAGTGAAAGGTACATTCTGATATAATGAAGTGAAATTGAGTAATGGTTTTTAACGTCCCAGTCAAGAATATTTCACTTATATCGAGACGTCGCCAGCTTAAAGCGAAAGTCAGTAAATTTTGCCTATGCTTTGCGCTGATAGCATTATACTGCAGGGTTCTTTATCGTGCCAAGCCTACCGTGACAAGGGACCTCGTTTATTTTAAGTTCCCATCCGATAGAACCGTGACTTTCATTTCGTGATGCCGCGTGTTTAGCGAAAGAACAGTCACACTTCCAATTTCAAGTCTTGGATCAGACCCGGTCGGTGTTCGAACACACGGAGCGAGCAGTCTACCATCTTATATGATAAAGATGTTACAAGATAGACTAATAAAATCATACAATCTATAATCTCAATGGGTTAACTCCCGATACATTTACTCGTAAAGCCTTTTTTTCGTTTCTTGCTGTTGTTGCTAAAAATGTATTTGTTTATCTACAATTTAACATTAACTTTGTATTTGATCAACTCTTACCATTAACAATTTGAGAGAGAGAGAGAGAGAGAGAGAGAGAGAGAGAGAGAGAGATCAATAAGTTAAGCAGTTATTTTAATCAATACATTTGTATTGGAAATTTGTGCTGCTTTAAATTTTTCAAATGTTTGTCAGAATCAGCTTCAATAAGATCTAATAATGCAATTATTTTTTAAGATTTTTTTATAATGTTGAATTGATATAATTATGCCATTGTTATTTAATTTGTTAACAGTGGATTGTGTCTTAACAAAAACTTCAAATATCCATAATAAATAAATAAATGACTTAAGATAACTTAAGATGAAAACTTGCACAATAAACTAGTAATATAACTGACAATTAACTGTGTTGAATTGGTGTAATTGTGTATAGGTATGTCTAATATACATTGTTCAAGAATAATTAAAAGAAAATATCGTTAACTATAACGATATTGGAATTCTAGAATAATAAACATCAAACAGAATAAGTTTACATTTTCTAGAAAATTTGTTCGGTTTGTTTTCTTGTTTCCCCCGAGGGTATCCATAACTCAGTAGGCAGTCTTTTGTGCTGTCAGAAAATATACCATTTAACAAAATTTTCAGCCGTTTTTGAAATTTATTTAAAACTAAGGTTTTGTACCCACTATGGGGACTTTCTACAACGAAGCAAACTGCTTACAATTAAATTGTTGACGCAAGAATATTGCAAGCCTAGGCTAATTAAGGCCCTTAAAAGTTTTATGGCCATCATCACAATATTGTTGATAAGTATGTAGTCACTGTATCTAAACTTATACTGGATATATTTGACTTACCGTAGTTCTTTGTTCATATTTTAAAAATTGACTTGCACACGGGTCTAGCTAGCTGGACAGGAGGTGCGTACCCTTTCGGAACACCCGGCCTCACTTCCTTGATGGAAGTTCATGTGTATAACTAATATTGCCAGCTTTCAAATTGTTTACTTTGGTTTTTTGGTTTGCGGTTTTGACAAAGACTGGTATGTTTGTTTTATTTATGTTTGTTCTCTCATGCAAAGCATTTCCTAGCTTGATTTTTTATCTATCAATTGTCTACTATTTGGCTTATGTTTTTTATCTATCATACTTTTTGGTGTCTAGTGTCACTGATGAGGAATGAAATTAAGGAAATGTGCACATATGGCACATCAAAATTTAACAGGTATCTGTGTATCTTTTCAAATGGTAAAACATTTTTTGACAATAGTTTAAAATTATTTATTTTAAATTTATTGGTACAAGTTGTGTCAAAATTGATAGAGTTCTTATTTCACAGTTTAACTAGACAAAATTTACCTTTTTGGTTTAGGGTTATAACCGGTTCAAAAATTATTTCATTTTTATTTCTCGGTTTCAGAAGTGTCAAATTTATTTTTTATTTACAAGATTACAGCTGTTTCCAAACGTATACTATTTTTTTTTATTTCCCGGTTTTAGAGTAACAAACGGTCGAATTGTTTTATATTATGTTTCTAAGATTTATCTGGTTCTAATAAATTCTATTGTTTGCATTAGCTGGTATGTTTGTTTCTGATTTTAACTTCGGTTTTTGGACATGGACCGGTATGTTTGTGTTTGATATGTTTTTTTTATTGTGATTTGGACATGGGCTGGTTTGTGTTCGATTAATTTTTTATTTGATTTTCTGTGATAGTATTGGAAGAAAAAGGCAACATATCAGTCGATAACCGTTTCAAAATAAGGAGATAGTTGTTATTCTCTGTGTCATTTGAAATATATCAACTAAAAGAGTTTGGAACGTTAAAGGTCACGTGGTCAAAAAACGCACATTCTATTTGCAGATCCTGAAAATCATAAGACAGCTTGCTAGTTCGATTTTTCGATTGCTAAAATTCGGTTTCTTCAGACACTTCTATTTTCACCAAACCTTCTCGATATAGGCAACATGATCTAAATAGGAACGTATAACATTAAGCATCCACTCATAACAGCCAATATTTACTATTTAAATGTATTGTTTCATTGCATTTTATGTGTTTCTTTTTTTTATTTAATGGTTGGTATGGTCAATTTAGTCATTTTCAAATGCAGAATTTTAAATTTCCAATTACTAATTCTACTGTTGTGAGAAATAATTTTGAAATGATATTGTGACTTGAAAATAAGCGGAATCGACATCCGATAGAAATTATTTTGTTTTTCTATTGATTTTTAAATTGGTATCAGCCTTTTTGTGTTTAGTGATAATTTCTAAGTCTGAGAGACGTTCGACAGTAGGGTGATAATAAGAAGGGTATGGATTAACAAATCGATGAGTCTAATAGTCCGTACAATTGTGCTATCTTTATAGGAAGAACAACCGGTGATACCAGCATACTACAATGAAGCCATTACTGAATAAGGATCTGCAAAAAAACTAATTAAAGTGGTTGAATTAAGATTGTGATCGGAATATCATTACTGAGGTAAGTCTATAAAAACCCAGATATTATTTATACCAAAACTTTTGATTGTATAATCTCTCTCTCTCTCTCTCTCTCTCTCTCTCTCTCTCTCTCTCTCTCTCTCATTTCAGATGCTATTTAATGGCAACAGTTAGTTCTTCATTTATTCTCTCTCTCTCTCTCTCTCTCTCTCTCTCTCTCTCTCTCTCTCTCTCTCTCTCTCTCTCTCTGTGTGTGTATTTGTGTTACAAACTTGGATTGGAATATCAATAATTAGGTATTCGAATGTAAACAAATCAAACTAGTTTTTACTTTATATAAATATATTTATTCTGAAACGATAAAACTTATATTTAAACAAATCTCTCTTATTTGGCTTACTAAAATGACCAGTTGTTGGTTGTTTTAGAAAATTGTTTTCACTTTGCCTGAGGTAAATACAAAATAAAATCACATGATTTAATCATTATTTCAATGTTAACACATTGCGCTATATTACACTTGATGTTATGTAGCTTAAATGGAAAATTACTGGTTTAAAAAAGACTAATATATGCAAAGTACCTATTTGGTTTCATTGGAGTCATGCATAATGTGACGTCAGTTCGCCTGTTTTTACGTAAACTGAGTTTCAAACTTTATAATCAGAATGAATTATTCACAGGTCGAACTGTGTCAATCATTTTGTCATATGTTTCTCGGTGGTCTTTATTATTTACTTGTTTTTCGTAGAGTTCATAGCTGCATCGACTGTTGTTAATTAACAACGATAACCTCATCTCCTTTTTGAATTTAAGATGATGTAGTTTTATTTGACTAAAAACACAAATAATACACTGTATGTTTGAGACTTGTGTTTTCTCTTCGTGGAAGATGCAAACGAAGCATGTATTCGGTTAATTGTTATCTTCGATTTAACGTCGGTTGAGATTCGTGAAACGTTCAGACCAGTACTGTAAACAATAGTTTAAAATTTATTAATATATTAGCACCTGAGTTTTCTGTTGCCAAAATTTCTGAACGAATAAAATTGAATTGACGTCAGGGTGTCAAAATTGACAAAAATCTTTTACTTTTACATTGAAATGGTGTATAAGTTAGAATTGAAAGTGACCACAATGAATTGGACGCTTTTAGTTTTGACATTTACGACAAATATTAATTAAACGTCACAAAACCTGTGCTAACTAATCGATGTGCAGGCAATTGGGAATGAGTAACTCATAGCCAATCGCAGCTATGGCACAGTTTTAATTCATTTTAATACAGCGGTGGCTAATTCACTGAAAATATATTTCATTACCTTTAATGGAAATAGGTTAATTAATGAACAACTTTTATATTGATGCTTAAAAAGGTTCATTGATTTTAAAGTGGTTTTCTTTGATTGCTTTTCCTTTGATGTCAAATTTCAATAAAATTCATATTGTATGTATTAAGTTTTGATGTTGGTATTGCTCGGAAGTGCCTAACATTGATCAAGCTTCTTCTATCTGCACTGTTTGTCTTTTAGTATATTTCAATACCACAATATCAACAACAATAAAGATTGCTCAATTATTAACTATACAGGTAGATTTAAATATAAATAACGGATAAAATGCTTTTATAATAAATGCATTACATTAAATGTCATATTTTTTTTACATTCATGAACTCATTTGAATATTTTATTTATCTCTTGAATTATTGGACCGGTATGATTGAGTTTGATTTCATAACACTGTAGTGACGTTTTTCATTTGAAAGAGGAAAAAGTGCTGAAAGTGGTCGATAGAACAAAATCACAACAGTAAAATATAAACGATGTATTCTACCAAATCATGGGTCTTTCATAACATTGTGACGTTTTTCGTTTAATAAATAAATAAATAAATAAATAAATAAATAAATAAATAAATAAATAAATATGTTTTTAAAAAGGTGCTGAAAACGGTCGATGATACAAAATCACAACTGTAAAGTCTGAACCTACGAAATCCTATCCTATACATGTAGAGATATATTCAATAGCAAGCGTCTAAATAACCTAGTCTTGTAAGTTATGCAACGAAACACATTCAAGCGTTTTGAGGATTACGTGCACAACATGTGTGCGCAAGATTGTTGAGTCTGATCCGAATTTTATTATGTGAAGTACCTGTTTCATTATCTGTAAAATTGACCGACGGTTAAATCGAGGGTAACTGTATCCATTATATCAAATTCGAATTAATAAGTGGTATTTATTTCCCCAATTCGAATTAATAAGTGGTATTTATTTCACCAATTCGAATTTATTTGGGTAGTATTAATTTCACAAATACGAATTAAATAGGGGTATATTTTTAAAAAGTAAGTAAAATAATATTGAGCTTTTATGGTTATCATTTTTCTGTTACAGTGACATAAACAATGAGACGTTATGTGTTACAATAGCAACAAAGTACTTGTTTATGTTATAACTCAGTAGGCAGTACTTTGTGCTGTCAGAAAATATACCATTTTGCAAAATTTTCAGCCGTCTTAATTTTTGAAATTTATTTAAACCTTAGGTTTGTTTCCTCATGCAAAACATTCCTTAGCTGGATTTGGATTTATCTTATTTTGGAGGTTTAGATTTATTATTTTCAACAGTTTGTCTTATGTTTTTATCTATCAAACTTTTCGGTCTTAGTGTCACTGATGAGGAATGATTTTCCGAAATGTGCACATCTGGCACATCAAAATTTAATAGGTATTTGTGCGATATATTATGTTATAAGTTATTCTCAACGCTTTCGTAAAACAAAGGAAGGCAAGATAGAAGCGCCCTAGGTAGGTTTAATGCTCCTCTACAACTTGTGTAGTACGATATCACAAAAACATTCATTGTCAGACTCATAAACTTCCCCCAATTCAGTAAAAATCTGTATTACCGACTGACTGAGTTTTATGCAAGCTCTAATTTCTTAAAAAATTCAACTCGTTTCCCAATCATTTTAACAACAGTGGATAACGACAGCCTCTTTTGGCCTTAGTTTTAAAACTATTTGAAGCTGAAGACATTTTTATACTATTGGAAAGGTATTTAAGAGCTTTTCAAGTCTATCATCATCAACGAAAGCCTTATCGCGTTGCAGTACAATACACAAAAAAACCCCCAAAAACATCGAACAGCACTCGTATTAACACAAATACGCAACAAAAGCTATAAACTATTTAGAAATGACATATATACTAAGTACCTTATAGATTTATTAAGTTTGTTCCGAACAGCAGTGGAAATTATGACACTATAAACGCAATAGTACTTGACAGTTATATAGTTAAATGAAACCGTAATAATGAACAAAATACAAAAAGGACATATTAAAAATATCGACCCAAATACAATTAACAATGTTATAAACTGAAATACTTTATCATTGAATCTTATTTTTATTTGATTCATTGAGGAATATTCTTAATGAACGTTTTTTCAAATTGTGAAACAAATAGCATAAAAATTGTACAGAACTTTTATTAAGATTCCTACACAATGACAAGGATGATAATCAGGTTTAATGCTTATAATATTAAGACAACTTATTAAAAAAAAAAAAAAAAAAAAAAAAAAAAAAAAAAAAAAGAAAAACCATCTTCAAGTTTAAAAGTGCACATATGACACATCAAAATTAGATAGGTACTTTTGTTAAATACTCACCAATATTTAAAAACAAAATTGTTACTATTTTTGCATTTTGATTTAAGATGTCCCTAATAACTCGCCTTATTTTTTTAATTTATGGTATTTATTTTCTAAATTTCACTAAATGTAAGAACATAATTATTTTAAATAAAACGACACAAAATAATTACCCCTAATACAACAAAAAATGAATTAAAAAAAATCATTTATCTAGTATTTAAGTTATTATCTATAGAATGATATTCAGCTATTAGTCAATCTTCCATTTAATTATTTAAAACCCTCGGATACATTACTCTTTAGTTCATATTTAACTCGTTTTAATAGAAATGTCACTTTAAGAACATTTCCATTTTTAAAAGATAATAGTTTTTATACGATCGTTTAATTTAAAGCATGCAAACATTACAGCATTACTTTGAGATCGATTTGCGACAAGAATCGGTACAGCTAATACAGTCAAGATGTTTGTATAATAAATTATACGTATACATCATCGTCGAATCATTGTATACACTGAAATTTTAAAACATTATATTCACTTTTCGTAAAAACAAATGGATGGCAATATGGACGGATGATTAAATTGACGAAATGGTGTTTTACGTCGCGGAAATGATTTTTTCACTTTAGGAATGGTGAGAAAACCGGAGTGTTCGGGTAAAAACCAACGACCTTTAGGAGTGGAGTGGAGTAATTGTGTTTTACGGCCCAGTCAAGAATCTTTCACTTATTTCGAGGCGGTCAGTTCTGGGATGGTGGAGGAAACCATAGTGACCAGAGAAAACCACCGACCTTCGGTAAGCGAACCGACAAACTGTCTCACACTAAGATCTATCCCGAGTCGGATTCCAACCCAGGCGGTGAGAGGCACTGTGATCCGTTAGTGCGCGCTTGAGACCACTCGGCCACCGAGTCCCCAACAACTTTTAGGATGCAGACTGACACAGTTCATCTTACAAGGATTTTGATTTGAAATTTAGCGGTTAGTCTTGCTAGGATCCTATCTTTTGCAGACTATTTAATATTTTACATCATGGTTATAAACCCAAGGCGATGAGTCAGGATCATAAAGCATTTTTGTAAGTGTATTTAACGATAAAGTTCAAAATAAGCTTTATGACACCAACTGTAACTATATTTTATGTCCTTTTAATTAAGGTTAGTTTAATAGCCTGTCTGACAGAAATTCGGACACAAGTGGTAAAAAAACTGTAATTCCTTAACCAGCACAACTACACTACCAAGATACACTATTCTATAATTAGAACTCTACTACAATGCCATGGAAATAGTATCTTGTTTCATTGATTATAAGTAAAAATCGATTTGGATTTAGTCATTGTTTAAGAGAATTAATTAACTGGAAATTTTACGCCTCAGTAATTGCCTCTTTTGTAAGAATTTTTGAATTCATGACTTTTCTCCCATCTCTAAATATGCAAGATCGAAAAATCCAGTGTAGGAAAGCTATGTGGAATATTTCTGTCTTACATCACGTTGGTTTTTCATCGCGTGATATTGTTGACCCCTGACTAAACCGGAACTACTTTTTGTTTGTAAATATGACTTAGATATTCTCGTCTGCTACTTTCTCTCTATCGAGTATGGATTACAGATTACGGTTCGGAAATAATGATCCATCAGAGTTTGTACAAAACACAGAAAACAAAAACATACTAACTAAAACTTTGGCTCATCTAGATCTAGTGAAAACATAAAAACATAAAAACCGAGGAATGTGAAAAACGAAACCCGAGAGCTTCGAGAAATTCCCCAGTCTGAATTAGATCCACAGTTAGCAGATTTTATTGTGAATGTTCGTAAAAAAAACGGCACTGAATTTGAGTTTACTACTTTGCGTGGAATAGTTGGTTCCATAGAACACCATTTAAAACACCTGAGATATGGCTTTTCAGTCATTTCAAGTTTTGAGTTTTCGCACACTCGAGAATCCCTGAAATCAAAACAAAAGGATTTACGTTGCCAAGGGGGGGGGGGGGCAACAAACCCAACAGATCTGACCCGTTAACACAGGAAGATATAAACATTTTCTATCAAACCAACCGGCTAGAAAATACAACACCATTCAGTCTAATTAACACTCTGTGGTTTGATAACATGTAATACTTTGGTATGCGTGCTGCTACGGAGCACAACAGTATGAAATGGGGCGATTTAATATTAAAACGTGACAATGAGCTTGGACTTGACTATATTGAATACCATGAAAGGCTAGCAAAACACGTACCGAGGCCAATATTTAAAGGATACACGCCAATGTCTGCCTAGGATGTATGCTGACTTGTCCAATCAAAACAGGCTGTCCTGTATTTTCCTACATATTATATCTTTCTAAACGACCAGCTGATTTCTGTAGTGATGACGACTCATTCTACCTGGTTGTTGTTACAAATATAGATATTTGTGATCGGTGGTTTCGGGGGGGGGGGGGTTCTATGTGTGTTAACAAACTAAACCAATTAATGAAATCGATGGCCATAATTGCTTGATTACCCACAGATAAAAATTTTACAAACACTTGTGCCAGAAAAACTCTTGTGCAAACAATGACGGAGAGAAATGTTCCCGACAACTTACAAGTTTATGTAACTGGAGACAAAAACAGACAGTCATAAAATAACTACAGAACAATTTACACTCATCAGAAATATGCTATCAGTAATATGTAAACAAACTACACTTCTGGAACTGAAAATATTTCGCCTTCCCGTCGTACAATCGCAACATCTAACCAGAATTATGAAATACATTGTCAACCACCAGTGCGTCGTCCATGTGCAACTATTACAAAACAACGAGGTCTTAAACAACTAATCTGGAGTAATGCAATCTCGTCCTGCAAACTCGTATTCTTCTGAACAAGTCAAGAACTGTAAATCGGGAAATTTTCGCGATAGTTTCATTTTCGTGTTAATTCGCGTGTAAGCTAGACGCGAAAATTAAACTATCGCTAATGTAAAAAGTCAATATTATTTGTGTTGGTGATCTCAAAATTTAGCGAAATTCAAAGAACGCGAATAGATGTCCATGTTTGTCTTTCGCGAATATTAACTGTCGCGAAAATTTCCCAGTTTACAGTAATGTAATGCAGTCTTTATCCAAATTACACATTCGTTCGAATCTCTGTTTTCCAACTCAACATTCCATGGAACTGTAAATATTAACATAAATAATTCCGTTGAACTGAGGAGGAAACGCATTCGCATTATTCATTCGTGATGACTCATATGACGAATGACAAACGTGTTTTTGAGCGCAAATTTCGGCGGATTAAACTTGCAGACTGTTGTGTTGTTAGTTTAAACTTTTACTTATTACAATATTTTATGATGTTCTTAAAATCATATATTCCAAGCTTCATTCATAGAATATCATAATTGTATTGTTTATTGATGACATGAAGTGTGTGGTTAGTGTACTAGTTATCTCAGTGCGCGTATTGATTTTTAGTGGTTTATGTTTAAAAGGTCAGGAGGTCACCATTTCATCCGCAATTTATTGACGTTAAAATTAACTCATCCCATCCTTAAGCTTTGGTGTCTCACTCTCAATGAGCGTTTTGTTTAAAGTTTCTCATCTTTAGGCTATGGGCCTCACTCTAAATGTGCCTTTTGTTTAAAATGTTATCAGTTTGCCTTCCAAAATAGATTGTTTCCAGCTATCCTAAAATTGCATAACGTTCCTTTTAGATATAAAGTGAACTTAAACTTAATATTGATATAAAAAAGCCATACACCAATATATTGGAGTTGATTAACGGTATTACACGTCCAAGTCAAGAATATTTAACTAAACATCGAGACGTATCCAGCTATAGGCGAACGTGCAGAAATTTTGCCTGTGCGTTGCGCTAATAACATTATACAGCAGAGTTCTTTATCGTGTCACGCTTATAGTGACACGGGACCTTGTTTATTTTAAGTTCCCATTCGAAAGAAACCGTGACATTTTTTCGTAATGCCGAGTGCTTGGCGAAAGAACATTCACTACCCACTTTTAAGTCTTGGGTCACACCCGGTCAGGGTTCAAACCAACGACCTCCAACTTACAAAGCGAGCACTCAACTAAATGAGCTACCACAGTGATCCCATAATTTTATATATGATGAAAATAGTCTTCACATCGACTAATTAAAACAACTATACTCTACACTTTAAATATAAATTCTAGATCTGTTGTAAAGTCTACAAAAGGCATAATTGTTGCATAATTTATTTTTGTGTAAAAATCATTTTCCGAAATAAAAATAACAAAGATTGTTCTGAGTATATGTGTACACATTGTATCTGTCACATATATCAGTTTCATAATCTATACTACAAAATCAAACTCATTTCAATTATTTATAATGTCAATGTTAGGAGATTTTAATTTCTAACAATTTGTGTTTTACGTTTCCGATGGGAGCAGTTTTCTGATGCACAATAAATCTATACATTAATACACATGCTATCTGAATATAAGGGTTTTTTTTTTATTTAAATCGCACAAGGGAAACATCAACAAGAAATCAATTTCATTTTCATGTTTTGTATGAACAATAATCAACCTGATCAATATTTAAAGTATGAACATATGTGAAATTATGCAATTCCACGTCTAAATCCCAGAAAAAAAAACTTTGACAACTGACAAATAAATTGATATAAATCGATGTTGTCGGGATGTTGATGGCAAAGTGTTTATAATATCAGTTTATGAATCACAGGGTCTCTTACTGTCTGGCCAATTTCGACTGAAAAAAGATGGAACTTCGCTCGACAAAGGAGGTTCTTTTTACTTGTATGTAGGCACCCTACATACCACTCTTTTCTGTTGTAAGATACGCCTGTAATTGCCAAGTATATATATTTTTATCTTCAAATTACTATTATTTCTTATTTATGTCTAAAGTATAACGTTTACATCTATGGGTGCATTATAGATCATTCCATGCAGCTGCAAATCTATATATTTTTCACATATAATACAGGATTAATGTTTCTAAGTTGTATATTTTGTTTTTTTTATTCAGGAAGAAATCAATACCAGAAACATCCCACTATACTTCTGATTACAATTAAATTGCCTGCTGTTTCCGGAGTGACAAACTGATTTTGTATATCATTATTATGCGTCATTTCATCTGACTGATGACATTTAACATGCAATATCTTTGTTTTTGTCACGTTCTTGCATGTTATCTCTCTCTCTCTCTCTCTCTCTCTCTCTCTCTCACACACACACACACACACACACACACACACACACACACACACACACACACACGTGCGAGTAGATCATGCGGTCAATTTTTTTGCTTACCTAATGCCTTTTTATTATTGAATTGCATGTTTTACGCTGAATAAACATATTTTAAGAATTTGATGGATGATGGACGATTGAGCTTTTTTTCAAATATTGGATATCTTACATGGCGGAGAAATGAGTTTAAGTAGTAAACCAATATTTAAATGATATTTCTGCCTCAAACCGCATATAAGATAACCTTTGACCTTTGAACTCATTTGACATATTGGTTTTCTGATAATAACTTTGACCTTTGAACTCATTTGACATATTGATTTTCTGATAATAGCATTTTCAGAAATAAAGAAACGAATTTTACAATTGAAAACCTGCACTTTTCAAAGCAACCAAAACACATTCAAAACAAAACAAATTCATTCAAAATTGGTATTGTTTCGATTGTATTTTATTATTAAATTCATAAATATGTCATATACCACTTTTTGAATGTGTTTTTATGATTATATCAAAAATTGGTATATAACAAATGTAATATGATTCAATGTTTAAAAAGTCTTTTTTTCACGTTTTTTTTTCCAAATTCAAAAAGTGGTATATGACAAATGGAATGACAAAATGTTTAAAAAGATTTTTTTCACGTTTTCTTTTTCACTTGATCGCATACTACTTCATAAAGATAAAAATAAGTTTCTTTTTAAAAAATTTCAAAGTTTTTACTTTATTTTTGGGATTGTAGTTTAGATATTGACTGATACATGTATGTTTTTTTATTGTTTATTTTATCTTCATAAAGGCATATTTACTAAATTTTACGACCAAGAGATTGTTAACATATTGGTTGATTCAGGCTCTCTTATAGAATTTTATATAACAGTTTCCCACTTTTTAACTCCATTTAATATACACTCAACTGAAATAAGGGTATATATCAATGTCTGTTGTTAAGACATTACACAGTTAACTTTAAATATCTAATGTTTTTTTTTAAAAACTGTTTAGTGTAGGTTTATTAAATAAAACTTTAGCGGGCCTAAGTTAGTCGTGATGTTGATGTTGCATATAGTATAATAGAATGTTTTACTGCCAGATTTTCTGGTCTCTTTATAGAGCGCTCGCTTATCACCCCGAAGGTTCAATCCTCAGCCGGGGCACTCCGTGAGGGTGTGTTTTTTTTCAGATATTTCCTTCCTCCTATTACAAAATAAAACATTGTCTCATAAAACATATTTTTATATATTGATGAGAAAAATTGGAATATTTAAGTTTAGGTTACACTTAATCGATTGAATAATTTTAAAACTGGGTCAGTACAATTACTCTAGATTAAATAATTTTAAAAACTGGGTCAGTACAATTACTCTAGATTAAATAATTTTAAAAACTGGGTCAGTACAATTACTCTAGATTGAATAATTTTAAAAACTGGGTCAGTACAATTACTCTAGATTGAATAATTTTAAAAACTGGGTCAGTACAATTACTCTAGATTGGATAATTTTAAAAACTGGGTCAGTACAATTATTCTAGATTGAATAATTTTAAAAACTGGGTCAGTACAATTACTCTAGATTGAATAATTTAAAAAACTGGGTCAGTACAATTACTCTAGATTGAATAATTTTAAAATCTGGGTCAGTACAATTATTCTAGATTGAACAATTTTATAAACTGGGTCAGTACAATTACTCTTGAGAAAACGGGTCCAAAAAGGGTTTGTTTTATAACCAGTGGTTCCAACCTGTCCTTCATGTTTTGTCTTGTTCAGCTGTTTATAACAGCAAAATGTAATTTACTGTCTTGATGTTTGTTTGTAGCTGCTGTCAAGTACATGAATTTCCTTCCTTCAATTTCTAATCAGACTTTATATCAGGAATTATGTGTAAAACTCATCACTTTTAACGTTCGTTTAGCAAATTAAATACAGTATTTGATATCACCGAGACATGAACATTAATCAAGGTGGATTCTTGATTACTACTTGATAACATTAAAACAGTTTTATCTCATTAATCAGCAAAGAAATTGCCAATGTAATCCAATCTAAAACCGAGAGAGAGAGAGAGAGAGAGAGAGAGAGAGAGGAGAGAGAGAGAGAGAGAGAGAGAGAGAGAGAGAGAGAGAGATTTGACTTACGAGGTTTAACGTGAATCAAATATGTCTACATGTATCAATTATATAAACACAAATCTACTAACAAACGCACTAATGAGCGTGCAACAAGGAATTGAGACTGGTGATTCTGGAAGGATACCTTCTGTCTAGGTATCTACACCTGTGAATAAAAAATAGAAGGAAAAGAACATGAAACTTTTAACTAAATGTATTCAGAAAAATCCTTGATACAGCGACATTATAATTGTCAACAGTATTGTGATAAAGGCAAATGTTATTTACAAAAATGATTCTTTATGATAAACGGTCTTTTTTGTTAAAAGGAATAGGCAATAAGCAAAGTCTGTCAATGAGAATGAACAACTTGCAATGCAAATTGATGTTTCTTTGGCCTTTATTTACACAATAAAATGTACACAAGAGTTAAAAGTTTTTTTACCGAATAGTTGAGAGAGAGAGAGAGAGAGAGAGAGAGAGAGAGAGAGAGAGAGAGAGAGAGAGAGAGTTCTGACAAACGAACTAGTAGAATAGCATGTCAACAGTCAGATATTTTTTTTATCTTTGCTGTCAGATGTGTTTATTCAATCAGTATAGCTTAAAAGTCGATGGACCACATTGTTTCCATTTTAAAATATACCCCTAGCAAGAACATATATTAGATAAATTGAATAAAAAAGACTTTTCACCGACTAGTTTTAAATCCCACTGCGACCATATCTTTATACGAGAGTGGTTGTTATTTCGCTCCAGACACTCTAGTGTCCCCCAACATATCAGAACTGAGCTCTTAAAGTAAAATAATTTTGACAGGATTTTAATTTAATAATGCTATCTTACACCCCTGCAGGATTTTATATTTTCACTTATATCGAGACGACGAGTTCTTTGATGGTGGAGGACATTTGAATGCTTGCATAAAACCACAGACCATCGTCAAACAAACAACCTTTTTCCCATTATAATATGACTGATTTGTATTCGAAAATTTATAACACAAATACCTGTTAAAATGTGATGTGACATGTGTGCATATTTCGGAAAATCATTCCTCATCAGTGACACTAGGAGCAGAAAAGTTTAATAGATAAAAAAAAAAAAACATATGCCAAACAGTTCTCGGGGAGTTTACTCAACTAGCAAGGGGTAATAAATTTATAACACAAATACCTGTTAATTTTTGATGTGCCATATGTGCACATTTTTGAACATCATTTCTCGTCAGTGACCCTAATAAGACGATAAGACGCCCTGTCATCAGAGGAGAAAAACAGTATCAAATCCATCAAGTGTTCCTGTTTGAAAATGGGATCTACATAGTATACAGTGTTAACATGTCAAATCAAAACACATAAGATTTGATTTGATTGAATTATGGTATACAATGTTAACAGGTCATATCAAAACACATAACATTTGATTTGATTGAATTTTGGTATACAATGTTAACAAGTCATATCAAAACACATAACATTTGATTTGATTGAATTTTGGTATACAATGTTAACAGGTCTAATCAAAACACATAACATTTGATTTGATTGAATTTTGGTATACAATGTTAACATGTCATATCAAACACATAACATTTGATTTGATTGACTTATGGTATACCATGTAAACAGGTCTAATCAAAACACATAACATTTGATTTGATTGAATTTTGGTATACAATGTTAACATGTCATATCAAACACATAACATTTGATTTGATTGAATTTTGGTATACAATGTTAACATGTCATATCAAAACACATAACATTTGATTTGATTGAATTTTGGTATACAATGTTAACATGTCATATCAAAACACATAAGATTTGATTTGATTGAATTTTGGGGTTTTACTTCCCAGTCAAGAATATTTCACTTCTATCGAGACGTCACTTGCTATAGGTGAGGTGCCGGAAATTTTTACCTTTTCAGTGCATTGAGGGCACTGTGCAGGGAAAGTTCTTTAACGTGCCACGTCTTCCGTGACAAGGGGCATCGGTTTTTGAGGTCTCATCCGAAGGACCCCGTGACTTATGTATCGAAATGCCAAGTATTTGGCGAAAGAACAGGTACTACCAATTTTCAAATCTTGGTCAGACACGGCCGGGATTCGAACCCCCTAAACCTCCTACATACGAAGCACGCTACCAACTAAGCTACCGTAGTGGTATAATAGATAAGAGATAGAGTTTATTTTAACAAATCCCTCATCTCTAAGAGTTAAAAAAGGACATTGACGGCATAAAAATGAAACAGATCATCAACATTTATTACAATTAAAATACAGCGTGAATTAAATTGCCGCATTAGAAATTGTCTGGTTTTCAAGTGCACGTTCAAAGTCAGGGACTGTAAAGACCAGCTGTCTCAATATGTACTTGTCTTGTCCTGTTTACTGTATTGAACTGATTTTTTTTTCCAAACCTTTTGGCAAATCTCGATAAAATTCATAACCCGTATTTCAAAATACCGGTGGCCCCGTAAATACAATTTAGTTTAGGCAGATTATTTTACTGCTTAAAATCAATCTCTGGTTCTATCTGCTTTGAGTCAGGCGGGATTTGGATTCTTGATTACTTTCAGTCGATGCAAACAAGTTTTTAATTCATTAAATCATTAATCTGCAAAAAACAAAGATTATTGTCTCTAAAATCGATATTCATTTTTAAAAAGAAACTTTCACGTAATTAAGGTCAGTATTAGTGGCAAGTGTGTTGATCATGTGCAAGGCGCATGGTACGAGCCAACGGAAATGCAAACAAAGGAGCATGGTACGAGCCAACGGAAATGCAAACAAAGGAGGCGGATCTGGATAAAGGGTGAACTATTTTGACTGCATGTATATAAGGGAATTGTTGTTGAAAAAAGCATCAAACTTGGACAGGTTAAATGAAAGAATAATGCTTTAGCAATGACGGTACTTGTTAGCATAAAACTGGTGTAAACGGCAGATGTGTCAGAAATAAAATAAAACGCAAAATACATAATTAAGATAATCCTTGAACAACAAATGAGAGATTCAAATTGCTGAAAAACTAATAGGGAATATCTTACTTTTTAATGTTTTTAACATTCATATTTTTAATATTTTTTTGTTTCCGATCTTATGAGAAAAAACGGAGAGAGAGAGAGAGAGAGAGAGAGAGAGAGAGAGAGAGAGCATTAATAATTTAAATATTACAAACTTTTCTTCTATGTTCATACTTGTACAAGCCGACTGGAAAATACGATTTTTTATAGTTATTTGTTTTCTTTTGTTATTTTACTTGGTGTTTAACATGAATAATAATAATTACAGTTTGTATAAGATCTTTTAACCAAGCTTTTTGACTTTCGAATCCAACATTTCCCTAGGAATAAACACCAATGCCATTAACCTGTAACGAGCCTTTCATTAGCGTACATGTAAAATATGTGTTCGTCAAGCCTGCAATAAAATACTAAATTACATTTCTTTGTTAAAGTCAAATTTTTAGATATTAATGAAATTTCAAGAGATGAATTGAATTTTCACAGTTATCAACGGAATTGACGTGGAAAGATTAAAAATTCGAGGTATGTATTGCATTTTCAGGTAATTCCGTTACTTTACAGGTATCAATAGAGTATACAAATATCAAGAAATTTTTAGGTAACTCCAAAAAATCAATTGGAATCAATGGACTTTTATTGATCAACGTCTTCAGTCCTAATTATAGCTGATTTTTCTTTATATTTCAGCGTGAATGATAATAACTATGCTATACTATGACATTACATCCATGGGTCGTGATGATTTTTCTGGCAGTGACAAAGTCAACAAAAGGTATGTAGTTATTCGAGCATCAAAATTCCACCTTTATAAGGTAAAATTTAATATATACTATAAAATCCTGATTAATTAACGGGGGCGTTTTGACCAACTGGTCAATTGATCACAGTGCTTAATACGCCAATATTTAAATCTGTTTAGAAGAGATCCTAGTGCGTAAGAATTTGTTTTTTGGTTTACTAATAAAAGATTTTTAATCATGTTTATTTATTTCAAAACTAGAAGCTTTTTCATTGTAGTATAAAATTACTCATCTTCTTTAATGCAAGTCCAGACTTTTATACTTGTTTCATTTAGTTCAGTTTGGATTTATATACTTTTGGAACTTTAGATTCATTATTTTCAACTGTTTGGCTTATGTTTTTTATCTATCAAACTTTTCGGTCTTTGTGTCACTGATGAGGAATTAATTTCCAAAATGTGCACATCTGGCACATCAAAATTTAACTGGTATTTGTGTTATATGAAATTTTTATCATCCGATTTTTAGAATATTAATCTTTCTACTTCTAGTTCAAACTTAAAACCGTTAAAACTTAGTTTAAATTAAAAAAAAAAACATATTTATTTCAATTTATACTAATAAACTGTTTCTAGTTTAGAACTTCAAAAGCTAAACGTTTCACTTCTGATTAATAAATCTTCTATATTCACAAGACGGAATCACATCTTTAAGCATCTTTAAGCCGAGCTTAAAGATGCTTAAAGATGCGCGTAAAGATGCTTAAAGATGGCTTAAAGGTGAATTAAAGACGCTGCCATCTTTAAGCCATCTTTAAGCCTGGCTTAAAGACGGCTTAATGGCACTGAAATTTTAAGCTCCTTTACACCATTTGGCTTAAAGATGGCTTAAAGATGGTATTAAATGATATTAAAAATAAATCAATGAATCACTTAATGGTCTATTTAAAACAGAAATCTGAAGTAAGTTGCAGACTACATTCTAAAAATGTAAAATATAAATAAATAAACGATAAAAATAAAGGTGAAATAAAAAGGAAACAAACAAACAAATTTATTTATTTATTTATTTATTTATTTATTTATTTATTTATTTATTTGTTTGTTTCTTTTTAATTAATTAATCAATTAATTGAAAAATCGGATTGGGAATTAAAATCAAACACTGACATATATTTAAACATGGCACAATACAGGTAAGTAACTTGTTTTGATAACCAAGGTATTATCTAGTTCTGTGCAAGTAGTATTAATGCAGTAACTATGTAACAGATTATACAAATCACGGAAAATAAAATGAATCTGGTTTGACTTGCAAGTAAATCGTTTACAAGTGATTTGTTTGACTCGGCAAAATCCAATTTTACTTGGAAATATCATATACATTTATTGAAGTAAATAAATAATTAGAAATAAATTAAAATAAAAAAACTAATTCAATAATACATAATTCAATTTAAAAATAAATAAATAAATAAATAAATAAATAAATAAATAAAGATGGATAAATGCTTAAATAAATTTAAAGAGTGGATGGATGGTTGAATGCATGCATGGATGGATTAATGGACAGATAAAAAATAAATAAATAAATAAATAAATAAATAAATAAATAAATAAAGGACGGATAGTTGAATGGATGGATGGATAAATTAATAAAAAAAAAATAAAGAAAGAGAGGAGAAAAGGAGAGAAGAAAAGAATGAATGGTTGATTGAATAAATATATAAAAAATAATATAATTAAATAAATAAAAGGCGAATAAATTGTTAAATAAAAATATAACGGATGGATGGTTAAATAAATAAATAAATAAATAAATGAATAAATAAATAAATGATAGTCGGTGGATTGATGGATGGATGGATAAATCAATAAAGATAAAGAAAATAAAGTAAAAAGGAGAGAAGGAAGGAAAGAAAGGAATAGATAGTTGGTTTAATAAATAAATAAATAAATAAAATGATTTGATAGATGAATTAAGCAACGACATGTCGTTGGATTTAGTAAATTATTAATTTATTTAAATTAATAAAGAATGGATAAGCAATTAAATAAATACATAACCAGATAATGATGGATGGATGGATGGATAGATTGTTGAATGGATGGATGGATGGATAAATAAATAGATAGATAAATAAATAAATAAATAAATAAATAAAATGATTTAATAGATGAATTAAGCAACAACATGTCGTTGGATTTAGTAAATTAATAATTTATTTAAATTAATAAAGAATGGATAAGCAATTAAATAAATACATAACCAGATAATGATGGATGGATGGATGGATGGATAGATTGTTGAATGGATGGATGGATGGATAGATGGATGGATAAATAAATAAATAAATAAATAAATAAATAAATAAATAAATTGAATAGATGGTTGGAAAAAGAAATAATGACATAAATAATGAAATGGTAGATGGATAGATGAATGAATGAATGATCAAACGTTATTTACCTAGCCGAAGTATTTGTTAATTCTGTGCCAGAAGTACTAAGGTATTAATTAATAAACATATAGGACTGAAGATGATAGGTATAGTGTACCTTGTAAAGGTCGGAAATAAGTGATTTGTTTGATGGGATAACTTTTAAGTGTATTATTCATGGATGATTAATTCTCGAACTTTTAATAACTCTGCAGTTTCTCTCGAAAATAAAATACTTCAAGTAATTATTACTTCAAGTTATTATTTAACAATCGCTTATACATATATAAATCAATAATACATAATTCAATTTAAAAATAAATAAATAAATAAATAAATAAATAAATAAATAAATAATAAAGGATGGATACTTAAATAAATGGACGTGTTGATGGATAGATAAATTGATATAGAAAGAAAGAAAGAAAGAAAAAGAAAAGAATGGGTTGAATAAAAAAAATTAAAATAAATAAATAAATAAACAAATAAATAAATAAATAAATAAATAAATAAATAAATAAATAAATAAATAAATAAATATGGATAAATGCTTAAATTAATTTAAAGGGTGGATGGATGGTTGAATGCATGCATGGATGGATTAATGGACAGATAATAAATAAATAAATAAATGAATAAATAAATAAATAAAGGACGGATAGTTAAATGGATGGATGGATGAATTAATAAAAAAAATAAAGAAAGAGAGGAGAAAAGGAGAGAAGAAAAGAATGAATGGTTGATTGAATAAATATATAGAAAATAATATAATTAAATAAATAAAAGGCGAATGAATAGTTAAATAAAGATATAACGGATGGATGGATGGTTAAATGCATGAATGGATGGATAAATAAATAAATAAATAAATAAATGATAGTCGGTGGATTGATGGATGGATGGATTAATCAATAAAGATAGAGAAAGAAAATAAAAGTAAAAAGGAGAGAAGGAAGGAATAAAGGAATAGTTAGTTGGTTTAATAAATAAATAAATAAATAAATAAATAAATAAATAAATAAATAAATAAATAAATAAATAAAATGAATTAATAGATGAATTAAGCAACGACATGTCGTTGGATTTAGTAAATTAATAATTTATTTAAATTAATAAAGAATGGATAAGCAATTAAATTAATACATAACCAGATAATGATGGATGGATGAATGGATGGATGGATGGATAAATAAATAAATAAATAAATAAATAAATAAATTTTTAGTGTATTATTCATGGATGATTAATTCTCGAGCTTTTTTTTATAAATCTGCAGTTTCTCTCTAAAACAAAATACTTCAAGTAATTATTACTTCAAGTTATTATTTAACAATCGCTTATACATATAAATTTGATGATAATTCGAGGACACATTTTTACACAAATATCAATCTATAGCTTATAAGCTATTTATAAATATTATTTTACTGCTATTTCTTTATATCTTTATATTTCGATATCCCATTATACAGATCTCTCTCTCTCTCTCTGTCTTGAAAAGTATCAGTGCATCCAATATTATTATTCATTTCAATTAAAAAATAAATTAGAATTTTCAATTATAAACAAATTCAATTTACAAAATAGTCTCAATAACTTTTTTCTGTATCAAAATTTTAACAACAGAAGTGTACTTAGATAAGATTCTACAAATGCATATTAATGTCTAAAAATAACTATTTGTTGAATTTGCAATCTAATCAACTGATTTTGCCAGTCATATGAATAAGTATATTACAGGTGGGGTTTGACATTCCTGCCTTCCTTTGATATATGAATGATTTATTTTTCTTTAGAATAAAAGATTGATTGATTTATACTATAAAAAAATAAAAATTATCATAATATATAAAATGGGGTAAAGTAACATAAACTTGCATATTTTCTATTCAAAATTTGAGGTTTTTAAGAAATGGTCACATGATCATATTTCCTTAGGTTTATATAAACCATTTGTCCTCGTCTATACATCCTACCCCGTGGCCTAATGGATAAGGATGCAGTGCCTGGCAATCTAACGATCGCAAGTTCCAGCCCCGCTCAGGACAAGTGTTATAGGTAAGAGATAATAATGATTTATGATGTAATTAGTTTAGGGAACGATGACAAAATATAGATAAAAAATAAATAAATAAATTATAAAAAATAATATAAAAAATTAGAAAAAAATTTTTTAAATACAAAAAAAAAAAAGAAAAAAAAAAAAAAATTGAAAATATACAGGAAAGAAAATGAAAGATCTTAAAGAATATTTTAAAAATATCATTTTGTATAATTTTTTTATTATATTTTTTTAAATAAAAAAATATTTAACAAAAAAAACAAAAAAACAAATATTTTTATACCTCTTAAATAAATTAATTAGGCAATAAATATTCATTTCTACCAATAATAATTTATCCGTGCTTAAAGATAGCTTAAAGATGGCTTAAAGATGGCTTAAAATTTCAGTGCCATTAAGCCATCTTTAAGCCAAGCTTAAAGATGGCTTAAAGACATCTTTTAGCAGCTTAAAGATAGCTTAAAGGTGGCTTTAAGACATATTTAAGCCATCTTTAAGCCACCTTTAAGCTAGCTTAAAGATGATATTTCGTCTTGTGAAATAAAAAGGAAACAAACAAACAAATGAATAAATAAATAAATAAATAAATAAATAAATAAATAAATAAATAAATAAATAAATAAATAAATAAGTAAGTTAATTAATAAATTTAAAAAAAACGGATTTGGAATACAATCAAACACTGACATATATTTAAACATGTCACAATACAGGTAAGTAACTTGTTTGGATAACCAAGGTATTATCTAGTTCAGTGCAAGTAGTATTTATGCAGTTAACTATGTAACGGATTATACAAATCACGAAAAAAAAAAAAAGAATCTGGTTTGATATGCAAGTAGATAGTTTACAAGTGATTTGTTTGATTGATTCGGCAAAATACAATTTTACTCGGAAACAACATATTGAAGTCAATAAATAATTAGAAATAAATTAAAATTTAAAAAAAAACGAATTGAATAATACATAATTTAATTAAAAATAAATAAATAGATAGATAAATAAAGGATGGATACTTAAAAGAATGGATGTATGGATGGATAGATAAATCGATATAGAAAGAAAGAAAAAAAGGAAAGAAAAGAAAAGAATAGGTGGGTGGTTGAATAAATAAATAAATAAATAAATAAATAAATAAATAAATAAATAATAAATAAATAAATAAATAAATAAATCAATAAATAAATCAATTAAATAATAAAAAATGGATAAATGATTAAATAAATTCAAAGGGTGGATGGATGGCTGAATGCATGGATGGATGGATAAATAAATAAATAAATAAATAAATAAATAAATAAATAAATGATGGATAGTTGAATGGATGGATGGATAAATTAATAAGAAAATAAAGAAAGAGAGGAGAAAAGGACAGAAGAAAAAAATTGATAGTTGATTGAATAAATATATAAATCAATTATCATTAAAAAAATAAAAGACGAATAAATTGTTAAATAAATATATAACGGGTGGCTGGATGGTTGAGTGCATGGATGGATGAATGGATGGATTAATAAATGAATAAATAAATAAATGAATAAATAAATAAATAATAAATAAATAAATAAATAAATAAATAAATAAATAAATAAAGGATAGTCGGTGAATTGATGGATGGATGGATGGATGAAAGAAAATAAAGAAAAAAGAAGAGAAAGAAGGAAAGAATAGGTGGTTGTTTTAATAAATAAATAAATAAATAAATAAATAAATATATAAATAAATAAATAAATAAAATTGAATGGATAGTTGGATAAATAAATAATGACATAAATAATGAAATGATAGACGGATAGATGAATGAATGAAAGATCAAACGTTATTTATCTAGCCGAAGTATTTGTTAACTCTGTGCAAGAAGTACTAAAGTATTAATTAATTAACATATAGGACTGAAAATGATAGGTGTAGTACCTTGTAAAGATCGGTAATAACCGATTTGTTTGATGGGATAACTTTTAAGTGTTTTATTCATGGATGATCGATTCTCAAACTTTTTATAAATCTGCAGTTTCTCTCGGAAACAAAATACTTCAAGTAAATACCGAATACAATCAATTAACCATGAATGACCCGCTATTTTGAACCTAAATACATGGCCATAAAAGGTTTTATTTTTAAATTGGAATAATATTGAACACACAAATGGTAATTCTTTCTCGATAATCAGTCCAAGCAATTGTGTACATGACACAATTTTTAAATTCAAGACATTAAAAATTCAAAATTAATATTTTAAAAAAACATACAAGAATTAAAAGAGTAAAAATGCACGACAGGACTGTGAACGCTACATTAATATCCTTCATTTCAACATGTTCAACATACGTTTATAACCATTTCAATTTCTTATATTGGAAATTGATAACTTTAAGCGGGTAGGGTGAAAATAAGGATCATGGTTAAACCGTCCTGGAACTTGTTGTTGAAATCTGCTTCGAAAGATTCAGGCCCGTGATTTGTAATTATTATTATTATTTAACAATCGCTTATACATATAAATTTGATAATAATTCGAGAACACTTTTTTTTTTTTACATAATATTAATCTATAGCTTATAAGCTATTTATAAATATTATTTCTCTTTACTGCTGTTTCTTTATATCTTTATATTTCAGTATCCCATTATACAGATCTCTCTCTCTCTCTCTCTCTCTCTCTCTCTCTCTCTCTCTCTCTCTCTCTTTACGCCAAGCCTCTCACCGCCTGGGTTCGAATCCCACTCGGGACAGATCCTAGTGTGAGAAAGTTTGTCAGTTCGCTTGCTTTTCAGGTCAGTGGTTTTCTCCAGGCACTCCGGTTTCCTCCACTATCCCAGAATTGACCGCCTGGAAATAAGTGAAAGAATCTTGACTTTCATCGGTGTTATATTACAAATTTATGAATTTATGAATTCTCTAAATGAAATATCACAAAGATTACATTATGACGACATTAAAAATGTTTGAAAATATTTGTCAGTTTGCGTGCCGCTTGTCGGTGATTTTCTATGGGCATTTCAGTTTCTTTGATCCCTGTAATACCCCCCCCCCCCGAGAGAATTGTATAAACTTTTAATTTGACAGGGCATAACCCCCCCCCCTCTCTCTCTCTCTCTCTCTCTCTCTCTCTCTCTCATACAACGTAAAAGCTATCCCTGATTAATTCACAATCTTTGCTCTCATAAAACATCGAGTTTATTTTGCTTCATTCGTTCTTTTTTCTTCCTTATTAGAGATAGGTTATTCAATATATTTATTTCTATTTTTTTAAAAAATATTTTTATTTGTCTTGAAAAGTATCTGTGTATCCAATATTATCATTCATTTAAATTAAAAACTAAATTAGAATTTTTAATTATCAACAAATTAAATTTACAAAATAGTCTCAAAAAACTTTTTTCTGTATCAAAAATGAATAAAACAATTTCAACATCAGAAGTGTACTTAGATTAAGATTCTACAAATGCATATTAATGTCTAAAAATAACCATTTGTTGAATTTACAATCTAATTAACTGATTTTGACTGTCAGATAAATAAGTATATTACAGGTGAGGTTTGACACTCCTGTCTTCCTTTGATATATGAATGATTTATTTTTCTTTAGAATAAAAGATTGATTAATTTATTCTATAAAATTTGAAAAAATTATCATAATATATAAAAGAAATATTAAAAACGGAGTAAAGATACATAGACTTGCATATTTTCTATTCAAAATCTGAGGTTTTTAAGAAATAGTCACATGATCACATTTCCTTACGTTTATATAAATTATTTGTCCCTGTATATACATCTAACCCCGTGGCCTAATGGATAAGGATGCAGTGCCTGGCATGCAAAGGATAGTGAGTTCCAGTCCCGCTCAGGACAAGTCTCAGGATGTAACACACTGAGTTGTGTGATGTAATTAATAAAGATAATAATAACAAAATAAATTTAAAAATAAATAAAAAAATATAAAAAAGTAATATAAATAAATAATGAAATATACTTTTTTCATGTAAAAAATATACAGGAAAATAAATAAAATATGAATTATAAACTTTTTAAAAATATCATTTTGTATAATTTTTTTAAAATAAAAGAAATTTCTTTTTAAAAAATAAAAACATTTGAAAATATATCGGACAGTAAAAAAATATGAATTATAAATTTTTTTAAATATCATTTTGTATAATTTTTTTACATAAAAATTTTTTTATAAATGAAAACAAATATTTTTTTTACTTCTTAAATAAATTAATTAAGCAATAAATATTCATTTCTACCAATAATAATTTTTCTGTGCTTAAAGATGGCTTAAAGATTGCTTAAAGATGGCTTAAAATTTCAAGTGCCATTAAGCCATCTTTAAGCCAAGCTTCATTTATATTCTAGTTTAAACCTCCATTATACCAATTTGGTGAGATTTCCATAGTTTTGTTAGACTTGTGAAATCTCCAGATTCCAGTTCAGTTTAATTGATCGTGTATATTCCTCGAGAGACTTAAGAAAATATAATTAACCTCAATGAGTATTGTAAACTTGGAAATTTTCGCAACAGTTAATATTCGCAAAAGACAAACATGGACATCTATTCGCGTTCTTTGAATTTCGCAAAATCTTGTGATCACCAAAACAAATAATATTGACTTTTTATATAAGCGATAGTTTGATTTTTGCGTCTAGCTTCACACGCGAATTAACGCGAAAATTAAACTATCGCGAAAATTTCCCGATTTACAGTACTATTTACACGATCTAGGTAATATAGATTCTGATTTACCATTTGTTGAAGTAAAAAAATCAGACCATACCTGACCTAGTACCTAAATGTTTTTTCAGGTAAAAAATGATAGTTTTAGAAAATAATTGTCGGGTGTTATACGACACATGGTAATGTATATAAGTAATTAAATTGAGGTTCTAAATATTTGTTATACAAGAACTAAAGATATTAATGTACAACAGAAAAAATTCATTGGGGAGACATGGGACTTTCCAAGCAGTACATTCTTCCGACTAAGCTTCTCGGTCACTTGTCAGGCCCGGTCCGACACATTCCTCACTTTCATTTTTTCAATGGAACGAACGAAACTACCGTGTTCTACCTGAGAACCAACGAGTCAGTCGTACATTTTCCATTAATGAGTAGGACGAATCCCAAAATGTAACAAGAAGGGAACAAAATGCTGCAGCCATACTTCTCAAAACAAGTGGGAACCTCTTCCGACTTAGTTGCTTCCCCATCTATCAATCCTAGTTCGCCACAAATATTATCGCAAATGTTCAACAACTCCGTTTTGGTTTTATATGTTCATTTGTTGGGTAATCTTGTGTTTCAAATTTGTATTTTTAATTGTTGAGTGTCTCTACCGATTTCATTTACTTTGTATACATTTTGTGGTTTTTCAGGTTTTAAATGTAAATGGTCGAACGAAGGCTGCACTACAGATGAAGACTGTTGCAGTGAGAAGTGTTTATTGACACATCCGGGCACTAACTATCGATGTTCTCAGAGTCCTATACACAAAAACTGTCTCTATAGTTACCAGTGTGAAAACAGACTCATCTGCTACAAAAACAAATGTTGTGCGGATTATTGGGAAACGTGTTCAGAAGCTGAGGATTGTTGCGACATCAGCCATAAATGTATACCAGTTTACGGCTTCGTGTACCGGAAGTGCTTATTAGGCCCGGTAAAAGAGAAAAGCGGAACAGGTTCAATATATATCAGCAAACCATTTACCTGTTCTCAAACATTATTTTATTTCGGCATATATGTTATATTTACTTTATAATGTTTATATATACATTAATTTCATTCATTTAATGCTAATCAACACATAAGAAAACTTACATTATACCGCAAAGATTGTTTAACAACACGGCTATTAATATGAACAAAGGGATAAAACTCCGTCTAAACATTACATTATTAGTGTAAGCTGAAAATTTTCAGTTATCGACTTTTTATATTTTGGATAAATTAATATAATTATCGTCATAATAAATAAATTATTATATTATCTTATATATATATTAGTTACAGGGTGAGTTGGTAAGGTTTATACAGAATCAGTATCGTAGGAGGGCTAATCCGGGGCTAAATTTTGATTTTACTGACTCTGTATAACCTGGACCCAGATGTGGATTATACATATCCTGTATGAACCTGGCGACGTCTCGATACAAGTGAAATATTCTTGACTGGGACGTTAAACACCATTACTCAACTTAACTCAACTCTACGACTGCCAAATGATACCATAAACACTCGATATTTGAACTATTGTTTTATTTAATCTTATTACTGTATAAACCATATGAGGTCACCAACTCACCCTGTAACGATTACATCCTACCAATCACCCTGAGGAAATAATGTGAATGTATCCATGGCAGCTGATATAATCCTCTGTTCTTTGAACAAGAGAAGTTTTGGATAAGAAATTGCTTGCATATTTCTTATGTTAAAAAGAGCTATCCTACATGTTTTGTTTTTTATTTCCTCCAGAACAAGCTATATAAGATGCGTTACACACTGTGTAACGATACTATTCTACCAATTATTAAACTTTATGATAAATCCCGAAAATTTGCACTCATTAGGGGCTGCCAGTCAAATTGAACACATAATACTGAGGTTGCCATCATGTTCTTAATTTTAGTAGAAATACTATTACCTTCTGTCTACATTGTATGAAATGGGCATTCATGCGGATTTATTGCTTAAATGTTGTTACTGTAGAAATTTGATTCAAGTACTCGTCAAATCTAAATTTAGATAAAACCTTTTGACATTTTGTTATTTAATCTAAACTTTTTGTATCATATGATGTATAATGTTATATAGTTTCATAGATGAAAGTTTTAATTATAAACAAAAAAAAAAGGATTGATTAACTTCAATGATATCAAAATGATTCTTACCTTACTGAAAGAGTATGAATATAATGCACACATAGATAAAATGCACACACACATGTAATGCACACACACACACACACACACACACACACACACACACACACTGAAACAAAGCGGACAATTACCAATGATTTTCAGATTTAATCTCATATTTATCTTATTCGAGTTACATAGACAGATGCCGAAGAAAAGCTTAAGCTGTGATAGTCTTGATTTAATCTGTTAATTCCAAATTATCAAAGGAAAACATGAAATATGTAATTGAGCAATAAATATTTTTTTTATACAAAATAAACAAACATACCAGTCCTTGTCCAAACCACAATCCAAAAAAATAAAGTAAAAACTTTGAAAGCTGGCAAAATTAGTTATATACGTGAACTCCCATCAAGGAAAACGAAGATAAAACGAAGATACACTTGAAAACAAGAGACACCTAACGAGCAGTTGTGGTCCATTTGGGTAATTATTTTACAAGAAAACCTGTTTAAATTTTGCTGTGTCAGTTGTGCTAGTATCAGAAAATCATTCCTCATCAGTGACACTAGGGCCGAAAAGTTTGATAGATAAACACAAGCCAAACAGTTGAAAATTAATGAATCTAAAGTTCCAAAATTATATATATCCAAATCAAACCAAGGAATGCTTTACAATAGGGAACAAATCTTAGTTTTAAATAAATTAAAAAAATAATCTATTTATAGAAAAACAATTCTAACATTAAACATTTTAAATGGCTATATATCTAAATACTAGTATCTCATACCTGGGGTAGGAATTAATATTTCCTATTTGATAAACACACACACACACACACACACACACACACACACACACACACACACACCTTTCATCCAAATTTACAAATTAAGAGGCCCGCGGACCTAACTGAATCTATTTTATTATTTAATGTGACAAAAAATTAATTTTAAATATATACTCCTGTGTGGAGATTGACTTTAATTGATGACTTCCTCAACAAGCATAAACTTGTCTAGCAGTAGCTCTCGGTGTCATAATCCGGATGGATGTGGTGAATTTGGATACCCACTATCTTACTACTAACTTGCCTTATGATTTGTCACTGAAACTATTTTAATTGTTTTGGGCACAATTTTAGATAATGTAAACATTGTATTAAAAAAAACCCAAATACAATAGTAAAATAACATTGTCAAAATAAGATTAATAACAAGCAGTAACATCACCACTATTGTCTTTATTTGCGTTGGAAAGCCAGCTCTACCAGTCAAAAAGAAGGTATACTGATATCGTATTCTATCATTTCTAAGCAGCAATGATTTAAAAAAAATAAAATTAATTAATTAAAAAAAATAAATATAGCTTTGAAACTATCATAACACATGCTGTCTTTACAAGTATGTTAACATTCACATTATGAAAAGTCATCTTTAAGGATCCTTAAATATGCCTTTAAGGAGTCTTTAAGGACTCCTTAAAAATTCTTAATAAAACTGAAATTTTAAGGATCATTAAAGAAGTTTTAAGGATTTTTAAGGAAATAATTATAGTTTATCTTTTTTTTTTTTTTTTAAAAAAAAAAAAGCAGTGAAACGTTATTTTTATAATTATCTTTTTTAAAATTTTATTTGAAAGAAACTATTGTATTTATTTATTTTGAAAAAAATAAAGAGATAAATAAATTAATTTTCTTTTTACATTTTTTTTTCTCAAGTCTTTAATTTTATCTATTTATTTTTTTTTAATTTATTTATGTTTGTTTTATTTATTGCATTTTTAAGTTTAATTGGATGCTAATTCATTAAATAGAAATTACAAGAAATTTCATTATTAAAATTTTCATAAGTTATCCGGTCTCACTTGGAATCGAACCCTGGTCCCTCAGGTTGGGAGTCCATCACTTACTGTTCATGGTCCATCCATATATGTATACAACTTTCTTAATTTTTCCGTTTATTAGTGCTTTGTTTAAATTTATTGTTTTGTTTTACTTTTTGTTTCACTATATGTCATACACTGTTATGTATCATGATGTACCGCCATACATTGTATTCTAAAAGTATTATGTTACCTATAGGTGTATGCTTACGGGATAAATGAATTGAAAATGAATCGAATCTTACCTATGTAGCTATGGAAGAGATGTTGATAATTATAAAATATGACCCTAACAATATGCAAATGAGATCACGTGACTGAAAGAAAACAAGTGGGACATTTTTCATTTATTTGTGAAAATTTTTTCTTTTATCTCTTACAACAAAAGGATCAAATTAATTTTAATTTATTTATTTTTATAAAAAATTCATATATAATTTGCTCCAGTCATCATTTTATCTATCTATAGCATTAAATAAATTATGTGTTGATAGAAATGCACCCAAAAATTATCTGTAATATACTAGTATATCTAACATCAATCAGCAAGATGGTGTTTGATGATTAAGTGTATCAATAACTTAATTAATTATTTTGATGACATCTGTTCGTTTTACCTCCTTTTACTGATAATAATTACAGATGTTATTGATACAGAGCAAGCAGTATGTTATCCATACAAACAGCTTTTGAATTAAATAATTGACCATAATCAATTAAAAAAAAAAAAAATAAATAAATAAATAAATAAATAAATAAATTTAGTCTTTCAGAGTCTATTTTCAAAAAAAAAAAATTAAAAAAAATAACAGTAGATTTCTTTCTTGAATCTGCAGTATACATAATATACTAAGGTACTGGTATTATTCAGAAATTTCTGGTGTGTGTATGTGGGGGGGATAACCTATTTTTCAGCGTCAAGTTGCGAATGAAATACAGAAAGAGATAATGGTCAGAAATTGAATATATAGAAATTGAGAGATTTTTAAAAAAAAATTCATTTACGGGCAAGTCAAGAATTCAATGTACAAGAGAGAGAGAGAGAGAGAGAGAGAGAGAGAGAGAGAGAGAGAGAGAGAGAGAACTGAATACATTGAGGGAGAGACAGATAAGGAGGGTTAGCGGAAACTAAATATTTTAAAGAGAGAGATATAAGGGATATCCTGAATATTTTAGAGAAGAGAAAAGAAACTAAATACATTGAGGGAAAGAGAGATAGCGATAGAGGAAGATAAGCAGAAACTGAATATTTTTAAGAGAGAGAGGGGGTCAGCGGAAACTGAATATGAGAGAGAGAGAGAGGGAGAGAGAGAGAGAGAGCTGAATACATTGAAGAGAGAGAGAGAGAGAGAGAGAGAGAGAGAGAGAGAGAGAGAGAGAGAGAGAGAGAGAGTTAATATGATTTTGAATATTCAGAGAGAGAGGGTTATCTCCATTATTCTACTGCACTCCATCCTTACGCAGAAATTCACATCCAACTAAGATAAAGTTTGCCAGTTAATGCTTAGTTTCGCTGACTGGTTTCTTACTTCGTAACTTGTTCATGTTTGAAAAGAATAACCTTTACCCTTATATTCTTATTTTGTTTTAAATATTTACTTTACCAACTATTTTTTATTTGGAATTGAAATTATTCGATATCATCATGTGTCAGTTCCATATATGTTCATTTCAAAGACACTTAAATGTGCTCTATGCATAACACCCCCCCCCCCAAATAAAATAAAATAAAATAATCAGATATATTACATGCTTGAACGTTATTTTGCGATAACTTTTTTGTTTCTTTAGTTAATGTATGTTTTAATATTTTAATATTAAAATGGTCTCTTAAATAAATTTCCGACAACACACTTATATTTTCAACACTCAGAGTTCAGGGTTAAGTAATTATTTTAACATGTTATTTGATCTTTTACCTAGATAAGAAACTGCACATCAAAGTCAAAGGCCGCGCGTGTAATCAACTGAGATCTATATTCAAACAAGTACCGCTGTATACAATTAACAAATACCGTTAATTGTTTTATGTTTAATGTCGATCTGACTAAAACACGGATTGTTTACCTGCACTGTTAGAACTGCACGTTCGTTATCTAATAAAACAAACATACCAGTCCTTGTCCATATCACAATCACCAAACAAAGTAAAAACTTTGACAACTGGCAAAATTAGTTATACACGTGAACTTCCATAAAGAAAGTAAGGCCTGGTGCTCCGAAAGGGTAGGCACCTCCTGTCTAGCTAGCCTACACCCGTCACGTGCAAGTCAATTTTGAGAATGAAAGGAACAAAGAACTATGGTAAGTCAAATATATCAAGTATTAGTTTGGATTAAGTGACTACATACTATCAACAATATTGTGATGATGGCCATTTCATTTATGAATTAAGAAACAAGTATTATTTGAAAACTACATAGGGCTCCTCTATACGAACTTAATGTAGAAATTAGAATTTAGACAGGCGTTATCTATGTCTCCTATGTCGTATAAAACTATTAAAATTCAAACTATACTAAAAACAAATCATACTTTTTAACTTAATGAATGTTATAGCCATCGTTCCATCAATAATTGAAAAAAATTGAGTTTTTATGATACATCTTTAAGGATCCTTAAAGCCTCCTTAAAGATCCTTAAAGGTGTCCTAAAAGAGCCCTGAAAGGTCCATTAAAGATCCTTAAAGATGGAATGGCTTTAATGAGGCTTAAAGACACCTTTATGGATCTTTAAGGACATATTTAAGGATCTATAAGGATCCATAAAGATCATTAAAGGAGGGTACTGGTCTTGTGATTACAGCTTATGGTTTCCTAAGTTACTCTGACTACCATAATTGTTTATTTTGCCTCATGTTCATACATGTATATGAAAATTGTCTGAACATCATTAGCATGTCCAATCTATACTATAAGCCTTCCAACTAGAAGTGAAATAAGTTTACTATCGTACAAGCAGTTTTTTTTTAATATTCGCGATAAGAGCAAGGTATTTATATTTGTAGATTAATCCAAGAACAAATCCCTGTATGTGTTAAGCACCTCTTGTCTAGATTATGGAATCGGACTGACCAAATATGGTGTTTATATAAAACTGTTTGGCTTATGTTTTTATCTATCAACTTTTCGGCTTTTAGTATCACTGTGAGGAATGATTTTCCGGAATGTGCACACATATGGCAAATAAAAAGTTTACACACACACACACACACACACACACACACACACACACACACACACACACACACACACACATATATATATTAAGCATAAAATATTTATTTTAAATTAGAACTCAGACAGGCGTGATCTATGTCTCCTATGTCATATAAACTATAAAATTTCAAAATATACTAAAAACAAATCATACTTTTTAACTGAATGATTGTAATAGCCATCGTTTCATTAATAATTGAAAAAAATTGAGTTTTTATGAAACATCTTTAATGATTCTTAAAATCTTCTTAAATATCCTTTCAGTTACATTAAGATCCTTAAAGAGTCCTTAAAGATCATTAAAGGTGTCGTAAAGAGTCCTTAAGGTCTATTAAAGATCCTTTAAGATGAAATGAAGCTCACCAAATCAGTATGCCACAGGTAGGCATACAACTCTCCTGCCAAATTTTTTTGAATTTGCATATATGACACATCAAAATTTTACACACACACACACACACACACACACACACACACACACACACACATATATATATATATATATATAGCATAAAATATATACTTTAAATGTAACATATGTAAATGTATGTTTTTAACATTATAGTCACTTTATTTGTTCATATGCATTATTGGTCGTTACTATACTTTAAAAGGGTAAAAGTTAATTAACGAAAATGATGTTACGGAATTGCTACTTAACAATCATTATGTTGCATTACCGAAAAAGAAAAAAAATACTTAAAGTACTGATATCTACAAAAGAAGTTATTTAAAACATGAACTAATGATTGTACTAAAAGAATCAAAATCCACAAACAGAAACCTTATTAAATTGATTTCTATTACATTCATGTCTTACCCATATTCTTAGCGATTGGTGTCTTTTGCATTCAGTCCAAGTTAAGTTATGGGGACTGAAAACTCAGCATATCAGGACTGAATGTAAAAGTTATCAACATAATACAATATATATATGGGTGGGAATAGAAAAGTTAGGGGTCAGCAATTCCTAAAAATCTCCATTCACAAGTTCCAAATTCAATATATCACGAAAGCAGCCTATACAATATCAGTTGTAAACGTTGAAAGTGAGGATGAATGACATGTACTCTGCCCAAGATATCTACCAATGAGAATATACCCATATCCTCAGTGATTGAATCCTTTTGCATTCAGTCCAAGTTTAGTTACGAGGGCTGAAAACTCAGCTAACCATAATAAATGTACAGCCTCTGCATAAATTTGTAGTATATCCGAAATGTTTTAAAATGTCATACAGCCATATATTCCCAAAACTCAAAACAAAAATATTTTCTATAAATGTTTATTAATAACCAAAATTCAAATATTAAAAAATACAAATAGTGTGTATTTTATAAGCACAAATATTACATTATGGTATCAATTATAACCACAATCAAAAAATTATATGAAATACAATCTTATTTCAAATGTAATTTAAGGTATACCTATCACTCTAAAACATTAAATGACAAATAACCCTAACCCTGAGGAATGGATTTCCGAAATGTGCACATCTTGCACAGCAAAATTTAACTGGTATTTGTGTTATATATCAAACCTGCCATTTAACGATATATATATTTATCAAACATCTATAAATGAAGATATGTCAACTAAACAACAAAACTGTTCAAATAAACATGACTCTATATCAACAAATAGAAACTCTGAATGCATTTAAAGGCCACCTTAAGCCCATTGTTTCCATAATAAACCCCCTTCTAGAAGACACTTTGACAACCCCTTTTTTTCTCTTAACTCTAAACTGAAACAATAGCATTATCTACTAAATGTGACCACCACACTGGAAATGGCTTTATTATAGGCACAACAATCGTACAAGACACCTTTTGTTCTTTGAAAAACTTTAGCAATGAAAATATCAATATAAAAGAGGATACAGATAAGGGTTCAACTCTCTTTTCAACTTTTGTGAAATACATTTACCCCTCCTGTTTGTGGAGTGAGCCAAGATGTAAAGTGTTTTAAGGTTAACCATTAGTAGAACATTACATTTGAGTCCAAAGACATTAAATCAACAGTGTGTGGGCCATAACATTGTTTAACCTTTATTCATGATTTTTGACTCAACATTGTATCAGCAATAAGAATTCTTGAAGTTCCATCAGCAATATTTAGATTTGGGCCACAAAACTAAGGTGCAAATCAATGTTCAATGAAATCACCAATTTAAATATATGCCTTATAATATCATTCAAAACCTGACTTCTACATCCCTACATCCATGCACCAATCACTGCCATATTGTCTGTACAAACATCCAAGTAAGATTTTACCAACTGATTGTAAAGACTGTAAAATAGCATCAGCCTCCTTCTCGTGGATCGGTTTTCTATCATTATTAGACCAATAATCACCTACAACCATTCTATCACTTCCAATTCCAACTAACGCGCCATATCTTAAGCCAGAAGAATCAGTTGTCAAATATATTCTATAATATATATTCTATAATTCAGGCCTCCATTTTGAACAACCTACATGTGAATCTATGAACATCCATTATTCCAACTCCTCCCTAAATATCCAGATATTTTAATTTTCTGACTATTTTTGGTATAAATAGAAATTGCAGCATTAACCGCTCTGCAGAAAAATTTACACTCTGGCACTGCCAGAGACATAGATATTCACTTTTCACAAAATCTCTGTAAAGTTTTTAAATCCACTTCATGTAACGCAAGAATCAAATCTCTGAATTCTATAAATTTTTGTTTTTTTTTCTTGGGGCAAAGTAAGTTCCTCTCTGACAGAACCATCAAAGAACCCCGAAATTTTTTTTAACAAGTAGGAGGAACAAGTAAAAAATTCTTGAAAGATAAATTATAACCCAACCTTGTCAATAACTCAAGCAAAACATAAGATAATTTCTTAGCCTCTTCCATACCATAAATATCATTCAATTCTAAAACGTGTATTCACAACACCCAGCTTCTTTGAATAAGAAGTAACGATACCAATAGATTTGTAAACACATGGTGATGCTTTCCAATCAAACGGCAATGTAGAGTGATCCTTGAAATAACCACCAAATTGGATACCTTAAATGTTTTGAAGATTCATTTAGTTTAATATGATCATACCCAGACTTCTCGTCACAAGTTACCATAAGTGCATGTTTCTAACCAATCTATGCACATCTTTCAATGTTTCTAAATGAACTGGCCAATTCTAGATCAATACATTCAAATAACGTTCATCATGACATAATCGAAGTTTGCTAGGTTCAACAGTAATAGGCATGATCACTCTAGGTGGCTGACACTAGCCAATTCCTCCTAAAAGCCTAATAGACCCAGTTGAGATTCTATTAAATAACTCATGAGAAAAAAATCCACATGCTGTTTACATATCAAAGAGTTTGGAAAGTACTGTTTTGGGGGTAGAGCAGAATCATATTAACTCCATATTGTAACCAATTTCGAATACAAGAGACATTTTTAATAATTCAAGTTTCAAGAATTTTTCCCATTCAGATTCATTGTTATGAATTTGACCACAAACAAATTTATCTGGATCACGAAGGGGTAAAAAATTTATATCAAAATCTGCTTTTTTATTCAACAATACATCCTCAGCACCTGAAGAACTGCTCCGGTTTCAAATGTAACCCATGCTAGCATATCCCAGACAACAACCTGTGTCGGATCAAACCCACTCTTTAATTCCCATTCTGGAACATTCACATATGATGCATCATATCTAGATTTCCAATCAATTCAGAATGTAGAAATAGAAATTTACACCTAACTCCCCTACTTACATGTATAAAAGCCAGTATAAATCAACACTCAAATCGGGAATTAAAACCACTAGGGAATCAGTGTCCCTTGAATTGCAGGTAAAGAAAATTCTAAACAAAATCATATACACATGAATGTAAAACAAAAACTGAAACGTAGGAAAACATTTCAGAGAAATAAGAAAATAAGATATTTGTGTACAAGTTATCTGAAACACAAATTACAATGTCAGGTAAAATATAGGTATAACACGTGAAATTCTTGAACAGTGTATTTTAATCCAGATATATACATGAAATACTAAAATCACAAAATAAAAAAAGGCAGTATTGATATAAAACAATTAAAAATATTTATTTTAAAATTTGCCCTTTCCTGCCTTCATTTTTTCACAATCCTTGATTTGGTGTGATTTACCACCACAAAACAAACAAGCTCCCCTAGGACGAAAACGAACTGACCTTTGTCTTTGGCCTCTAAATTTAAAAGATGGAGAGAATCTACCTGGAAAATATGACTGGTATGGCATAGGATACCAAATTGGTGGATAGACATTCTGAAGCGGAGAAACATCATGTTTTTGAACACTACATTGCTCTTTCTTACCAGAGTTTCCAGTTTTTACTTTATCTTCTACCTGATTTTCCTTAAAACATTTAGAAATTGCTTTTGAGATCTGCAGCTTTACCTCCCAAAACATAGAGGAAAAGACTAGAAATTCTGGATCAATAAATACTCAATCCGTTTTCCAAAATGTGTATTATAATGTGCACTACAAATGCATGCAACATATTACAAGTTGGAACTCACATTTGCTGAAGCAATTAAAAAAAGGACACCTGTTCAATACATGAGTTTACTTACATGTTACCTCAAAATAATCACTATTATACGCCGTTTGTTTCAGTGTTAATTTATTTCCCTGGTACAATTCTAAAACAAACTTAATAATCACTTGTGACTTAAAATAAACCCTTTTCCACGTAAAGCTCTAATCCTACCTGACTTTGTTCTTGAAAATCTTGCCCTTTCGGTTGCCTCACTTCATTAGCGTAATTGATCAGACAATGCAGTGCCCATCTCCCTTCCTTTACTGGCATTTCCCTGTCTACCAAATCAAAAATGTCGATCAGTTCTTCATTAATTAAATCATTAACAACCTTCGCAATTTCATTTAAATCTAAATCTCCGGTTTTAATATTCTTTTGAAGACGTGCATATTCCTTCAAATGTTCTGATGACCCACTTTAATTCGTTTTACAACGGCAATTAATTTCCCCCTTCAGTGAGTGTCTTTTTTAATGTTGTCGGTCAAACTATTTAAGAAACAAAAATAAAAAAAGATTCCATTTACCGATGCCTACGTGCCATGTTGAAATGTAAATTTAAAAAAGGTCAAGGTCATTAATGAATTAAACTGGTGATACCCAAATTTGTACTATTTATACAGTAAAATATATATCTATAATCTAATTTGTACAATCTATCCGTAATTAAAAATTATCAGTTTAAAATAAATATCGTATGACATTATCTATTTAAATATGTTAAAAAATAATTTTATCTATTTCCCATTCCTCCATCCATCTGATATACTTTTACATAGACTTGTATAAAGGCCTTAAATTCACGCACGGAAAATTCGTGCTGTTACATGTCTGTTATCATAATATAACGTTATACTACCAATTCAAAATAACAATCAATAAAACAGTAAAATTTAACTCCAATAAAATCTAAAATTTCATAAACATCATTAAAAATTCATAACACGTGGCTAGCCGGCTACCTCAAAATTTATATCCTTACCACCATTGTCATGAGACGAAATCTATGACCATCAAGGTCTTAAACAAATGACCACCAAGGTATAAAGAAACCAAGGTCTTGCCACCTAGGTAATCAATAAATATATATTTCAAAAAGAAATTACCTTTTGTGTTGGAGTTTTCTGACAATGAGAATGTTTGAAGATTTCATTGTGAGCTCATGGAAGTTCACGTGTATAACATATTTTGCCAGTTTGCAAAGTTTTTACTTTGTTTTTGGGATTGTGATATGGACAAGGACTGGTATGTTTGTTTTATTTTAACATATCTAGTCGAATGAGCAATAATCATTAAAGTATTTTAACTTACTGGGAATTAGGATTTGATTAAAACAATTTTCCTTATTTCTTTTCACTTTGTTATTATTCATATATCCTGTATAAACTTTGTTTCTTATTTTGTGAATTTAAACCGACATATAATTTTAGACATGATAGACACATGTTGTCAAAAAAAAATGCATTTATTAAAAACATTACCTATACACAGATTGTATCACAATGATTATAAAATCAATAACAACGCGAATATATATATATAATCACAATGTTATTTATCCATTTATTTATCGAGGGATACCCCAAGTAAGTAAACTCTTTTTTTATACAATAACATTACATTCAATAATTTTAAACTGTTTGGCTTATGTTTTTTATCTATCAGACTTTTCGGTCTTAGTGTCACTGATGAGGAATGAATTTCCGAAATGTGCATATCTGGCACATCAAAATTTAACTGGTATTAGTGTTATTTATATAATATGTATGTTTGATAATTTTTAAATATTAAATCTTTATTTTAGAAAATTTGAAACTAAGGTTTGTTCCCGCATGCAAAACATGTCTTAGCTTGGTTTGGACTTATAAAGTTTTGGCACTTTAGATATATTAATTTTCAACTTTTTTGGCTCATGTTTTTATCTATCAAACTATCAAACTTTTTGGCCCCCTTATGTAACTGATGAGGAATGATTTTCCGAAACGTGCACATATGACACTTAAAACTTTTGACAGGTATTTGTGATATATATTGATGATAACCTGAACAATGTTTAGTTCGATTTCAAATGTACATAACTTTTCTTGTCTTTTTCAAAATCGTCAAAGGATTTTCAATGTTCAATGCCATCTTTCGTTTTTGTCATCATGATTTATGCAACAAATCAAGTAATTAAAAGTTTCTTTGGTAAATCCAACATTCAGTAAAAATATACTATCTAAATATTAATTTCGTACAAGGTATCAATTAAATTGCCATAAAATGATTTTTACTTCAGGTAAATTTTAACGATGGTAAGTTTTATGTGGATTGTGGCATTTTATTGCTTAATGAACATAGGTGAGAGCAGTCAGTGTAGCAACCAAATGGTCAAATGTGTCTGTAGTAATGCCGTCATAAAAAGATTGGAGGTTCAAATTGACATGAAACATTTAACGGAAAGTAAGTTTTTTGTCACTCTACAATCTCTTGTGCTACATTGCCGTAGAAGCTTACGAATAAATATAAACTCTCTCTCTCTCTCTCTCTCTCTCTCTCTCTCTCTCTCTCTCTCTCTCTCAACGATATTGTGATGACGACGTAAAAAAATTCGTTTTATCTTTTATTGAATATTCACGTATATGTCACGGTAAAAGTCACATTATCTTTTAAATTATTCTGTAAATAAAGAGGGATTAGGTAAGTTATTTATGAAAACTTGATTTTGTTATGATTACCATTTAAAGCCGCACAATTAGAGCTTATTTATTGGACGTGTCCAGCTTTGAATTTTTTTGTCTCATTAGGTTTCTGTTACTTAAAATGATCAGTTAACTGTTGTAAGTGATCTTAGATCCTTATTTTGTTTAAAATTGAAAAAGAAAATCGGTTGAATATGGATTTAAATTATGCCAAGACTGATAAAAACTACCAAAATAATTCGAATGTGACCCACTTATATTTACCAACAATATCTTACTGCTGTAAAAGAGTTAATCTCATATCATTTTCTCCGAACATTTTACGTCTAAATCATACTTTCTAACGGTTGTAAAAATGTTATACAAGCATAATTTTTTTCAATTTTTCAAAATAGATACAAAAACGTTGCAATTTTCGCAACTGAATTTTGATTTGGTTCGTACTTTTTTTTTCTTTTGGAAATTTTTTAAAATAAAAAAAATTCTTGACTTCTGACAAAGTTCCAGTATAATTTCAGCCCTAACCGTAATTATTATTGTTATAATATTGGCTGTTTTTTTTAGAAATGGAAGACCTTAAAAAAGAGTAAGAAGCAGACTAACCCTGAATTAAAACTTTTATTGCTTTATTAAAAAATAAAGGCTAAATAAAACTTTTTATCTATGTAAAATTTCCAGCTTATCTAGAAAGTATATATATAAATATATATATATATATACATACATATATATATATATATATATATATATATATATATATATATATATATATATATATATATATATATATATATATATATGGGATGTTAAATCGAAAGAAAATCACTAACCGGCTACTCGAACGCCCTACCGTTCGAGTACTCGAGTACTCGTTCAAGTTTCACTCTTCGCTCTGGATGATTTGTGTAGCGATGAAATTAAGATTTATTATTTTCGAAACGAACTAAATCTATTTTAATTCTGAAGTTGCCAATAAATGTATAGTAACATGACAATAAACGAATATATAATCCAGTTAAATAAATATCGCTAGTCAGTATTTGTAACAGTCTGTTAGAAAAACTCTTAAACTAAGTAAACACCCGGTAAATACCCAAAGTTCAACTGTCTACACATCTGACTATTATCAAGCTTAAAGTTCTTATTCAAAAAATTATTTTATCAACGGTAGATGGAGAAAGTCTCTATCTTAGTTTGGTAACGACAAACCCGGCCCCGGAAAATATTCTTTCCGATGGAACAGATATCACTGGTACCGAAATGTATGTCTTAGCCAGTATAGCTATCCGTTGAAAATGATGCTTTCATAAGAAACCCTAAACTTCCCTGGACTTAGGTTTCCCTGGGCTTTATGTTCATCAGGTTTCTGTAACTGGTTTCTTGGTATTTAACGGGACGCTTTTCAGGACAGTTTTCATTACATTTTCAAGTAATTTCATCTGATTCTCGGTTAGGAAGTTTATAACGAGGGTCTATCATGCTGCCTAACAGCGGGAAGTTTTTGATAGTATCGTCATCAAAAGGAGAAAAACGTTTTGTTTTAAACAGAATGTAAACAGATCTATAGCTAATCTAAAACATCTGACTGTTTACAGCTGGCCCTGTATTCACAAGAATTTGCACTTACGGAAGCCAATTAATGGTCATATCGCCAAAATATGGCGAGTATTCGAGTAGTAGGGATTTTCCGATCGAGTGCTTGAGTACTCGTTGTCATCCCCAATATATATACATATGTATATATAAATTTTAATTGGTGTTTTAAACTGGATCTTTTGCTTGCAATTGTTTTCCTTAAGAATACGCTAAATTTTTTAGAGCTAGTTATCCTGCGTTTAAATCGCTTCCGAAGTATCAAAGTAATTAAAAATACCTGATACAACATTCGCCAAAAATCAATACATGGTTCATTAAAACAGGTTAGACCAGAAGAAGGTTAAAGCCAATTGAAAGTGCGATTTATATTAAAAAATTATGATATGAAGGTTAGACTTAAATTTTTTTATTGTCATCTTTCTGTATCTTTGCTGTAATATTCCTGTTTCTCCGGCGTATGATCTATAAGTTTCACAGATAATACGGTATGGAAGAGCTTGTTGCCAAGACCATTACAGGGTTTATCGTCAATGAACCAAGTTGCCTACAATTAAGTTTTTACCAAAAAATATTACAAGTCTAGGCCCTTTAAAAGTTGGCCGTCATCACATTATTGCTGATGAGTACGAAGTCAACCTAAACTGAATATATTTCACTTCATACAGTTCCATGTTTCTTTTATTCTCAAATTTGATTTTTTAACTTGGCGTGTTTATCTAGCTAGATAAGAGATGCTTACCCTTCTGGAGCACCCGGCTTCACTTCCTTGATTATAGTTCACATGTATATATAACTGAATTGGCCATTTATATAAATATATATATATATATATATATATATATATATATATATATATATATATATATATATATATATATATATATATATATATATATATATATATATATGATTAAGAAATGGGCAACTAGTAAGTTTGTATTTCATTAGCGATGTAAAACAAAAATGGAATAGAACACTCAGGACTTACAGGCTTTTGTGTATAAATACTTATTTGTTTCATTTATCAAGATGGTCATTGCAATGCAACAAAACCATTAGACTGCGAAGATTTATACAAACAAGGGTGCAGAAAAAGTCATGTATATAAAATATACCCTGATGGTATAACTGGATTAGATGTTTACTGTGATATGAAAACAGATGGAGGAGGATGGATTGTGAGTAGTTTTCTTTTAATAAGTAAAACGTTATCTCTTATTGTCTATTGTTCTTATGTCAGTTTCTGTTCATCCCTGTCTTCTGATAAATTTTAAAAAAAGAAAGCATTTTTGAGCATTTTCATTTTTGTAATGTCTATTTATATTTCATTCTTATTGATTTTTTTTAAATATTTTGTTATTGTTTTTAATGTTTAATTAGAATGTCTATTAAGACTCTTATAGATAGAACTCTTCATTCATTTTGATAGAATTTTTTTTGTTTTGGATCGCCTGGGTTCAAATCCCACTCGGGACTGATCCTAGTGTGAGAAAGTTTGTCAGTTCGCTGGCGAAGGTCGGTGGTTATCTCCGGGCACTCTGGTTTCCTCCAGCATCCTAGAACTAACCGCCTCAAAGTCAGTGAAAGAAATCTTGGCCGGGCGTAAAACACCATAACTCGACTCCACTCCATTCTTTGTTCTCTGTTAAGGAATAATTTACCGAAATGTGCACATATGGAACATCATAATTTAGGTATCCATAACTCAGTAGACAGTACTTTATGCTGTCAGAAAATGTACCATTTAGCAAAATTTTCAGCCTTCTTTATTTTTGGAAATTGTATTAAAAACTAAGGTTTGTTCCTTCATTCAAACCATTCCTTAGCTGGATTTGGATTCGTATAATTTTGGAACTTTAGATCTATTAATTTTTCAAATGTTTGGCTCGTGGTTTTTATTTATCATTTTTTCGGCCCTTAGTGTCACTGTTGAGGGATGATTTTCTGAAATGTGCACATATGGGACATCAAAATTAAGCAGGTATTTGTGTTATTTATTCTCTGTGCTTCTAAGTTATCAAACCGGTTGAGCCCTAGTGTCACTTATGAGGAATGATTGTCCGAAATGTGCACATATGGGACATCATAATTTAGCAGGTATTTTTGTTATTTATTCTCTGTGCTTTTTAGTTATCAAACCGTTTGGCCCCTAGTGTCACTAATGAGGAATAATTTTCCGAAATTTGCACATATGACACATTATAAATTAGCAGGTATTTTTTAAAATTATTTACTTCCCCTGAGCATGTACCGCTGCTGGTGGAGTTAAAACTCCCTGAGGGTATCCATAACTTAGTAGACAGTTCTTTGTGCTGTCAGAAAAAAAAATACCATTTAGCAAAATTTTCAGCCTTCTTTATTTTTATTTTTTTTTAAAACTAAGGTTTCTTACGTCATGCAAAGCTTTCCTTAGCTGGATTTGGATTCATATAATTATGGATTTGAGATCCATTATTTTTTAACTTTCGGCCCCCAGTTTCACTGATTAGGGATGATTTTCTGGAATGTCCACATATGTGACATCAAACTTAAGCAGGCATTTGTCATTTATTGTCTGTGTTTTTTATTTATCAAACTTTTGCCCCCAGTGTCACCAACGAGGAATGATTTTCCAAAATGTGCACATATGGCACATCAAAATTGAGCTGGTATTTGTGTTATTTATTCTTTGGGTTTTTTAATTATCAACCTCTTGGAATGATTTTCCCAAATATGCACATATGGCACATCTCAAAATTTAGCAGGTATTTGTGTTATTTATTTTCTGTGTTTTTTTTAATTTATCAAACTTTTGGCCCCTAGTGTCACTAAAGAGGAAAGACTTTCCGAAATGTGCAAGTATGGCACATCAAAATTTAACAGGTATATTGTTATATATTTACAATGATGCTTTAGGAAGATTAACAGTTACAAAAGTTTTTACTTTTAATTTACAAAAGTTATAACCACCATATACATGACACTGTGTTTGATTATTTTGTAAAAAAAATCATTTGTATCACAAATTAGGTAATACAAAAAAGATTCAATGGGTCAACGAATTTCTATAGAACATGGCAGGAATACAAACAAGGATTTGGCAACAAAACCAAGGAATATTGGCTTGGTTAGTATTTTTGAGATTTCTAATGTGTTATATATATGATATAAAGATTTTTTTTATACTGTATAGATTCGACTTACCATAGTCTTTTTTTCCTTTCATTCTCAAAATGGACTTGCATGTGACGGGTGTAGCTAGCCAGACATGAGTTGCTTACCCTTCCGGAGCACCCGGCCTCACTTCCTTGATGGAAGTTCACGTGCATAACTAGTTTTGCCAGTTTTCAAAGTTTTTACTTTGTTTTTTGGATTGTGGTTTGGACACGGACTTGTATGTTTGTTTTATTTATATTAGATAACTTTGAAATAAAAAATAATTACCATAAGACAATATTTTTTGGGGTTTTAAATGGATAAAGGGAGCTATTATTATCTCTGACATTTTTTTTGCTTGATCATTTGATGTTTTTCGTTTAAGTGTATATTAATAAGCTTTGGCTATTGCAAAGTAAATTTGTAGATTTGGACATGGACTAGTATGTTTGTGTTTCATTTAAGTGTATATCTGTGATCTTTGGCTATAGCAAAGTAAGTTTATTAAAACATATTTTTATTTGCTTTCTACTTGTCATACTGTGCTTTTTCGATTGTTGCTGTTTGGTTGTTTTTGTAGTTTATCTTGTAAAATGCATGATCTTATATATTTGACTTGTCATAGTTTTTTGACCGTCATCACAATATTATTGATAAGTATGTAGTCCCTGTATCCAAACTATTTCTCTGTTATATCCAGTATAAACTGTATATTTTGACTAACCATAGTTCTTTGTTCCTTTCATTCTCCAAATTGACTTTGCACGTATTGGGTGTAGCTAGCTAGACAGAATGTGCGAACACTTACCGAGCACCCGGTCTCACTTTCTTGATGGACGTTCACGTGTATAACTAAATTTGCTAGTTTTCAAAATATTTGATATTTTTGATTGTGATTTGGACATGGACTTTTATGTTTATGGTTTATTTAGGTGTATATCTGTGAACTTTGGCTTTAGCAAAGTGAATTTGTTTCAGAATATTCTTATTTGATTTCTATGTTTCATATTGGCAATTCGTCGATTATTGTTTGGCTTTGTTTCAAGTTTATATTGCCAAGTGCAAGACAGGATAAAAATATTTGACTTCCCATAGTTCCATGTTTCTTCTATTCTCAAATTTAATTTTGCACGTGACGTGTGTACCTAGCTGGATAAAAGGTGTCTGCCCTTCCGGAGCACCCGGCTTCACTTCCTTGATGGAAGTTCATGTGTATAACTAATTTGCTAGTTTTCAGAGTTTCAGCGCGGGGGGGAGGTTGATTTGGACATGGACGGGCATGTTTGTGTTTCATTTAATTCGGTTAATTTAAACTAATGGAGTTCTTAGTGTCTGTGTATGTAGGGAAATTATCCAGTCTTTAATTATATATGATTATTGAGTTATTATATTATAGGAAATGACAGAATCCATTTCCTGACAAAGCTGAAATTTAACAAACTTAGAGTTGATCTTGAAGATTTTAAAGGTTCTCAGAAGTATGCAACTTATTCTTATTTTGCTGTCGATAATGAGAGCACCGGATATATTTTAAACGTAAGAGGATATGTTGGAACAGCAGGTATCCATTGTTTTATAGTTTCCAATATGCAGAGTTTTGTTTAGCAATTATCTCTTTCATAATTGTGATAAAGAAGTTTTTTTTAAATATTTTGTCATCATAGATTTAACAGGATGCATATTAAAACGTGAAAAAAGTTTAATTTAAAATTTTTGATTTTCCAAGATATTCTACTATACCTAACAAAATAATATAAATAAAGAATATTGATAATACAGATGTGTACAAACAGGTTTGTAATAACTGTGATAATACAGATGTGTACAAACATGTTTGTAATAACTGTGATAATACAGATGTGTACAAACATGTTTGTAATAACTGTGATGATACAGATGTGTACAAACAGGTTTGCAATAACTGTGATAATACAGATGTGTACAAACAGGTTTGTAATAGCTGTGTTAGTACATATGTGTACAAACAGGTTTGTAAAAACTGTGATAGTACAGATGTGTACAGACAGGTTTGTAATAACTGTGATAGTACAGATGTGTACAGACAGGTTTGTAATAACTGATAATCCAGATGTGTACAGACAGGTTTGTAATAACTATGATAATACAGATGTTTATAAACAGGTTTGTAATAAGTGTGATAATACAGATGTGTACAAACAGGTTTGTAATAACTGTGATAATATAGATGTGTACGTATAGGTTTGTAACAACTGTGTTAGTACAGATGTGTACAAACAGGTTTGTAATAACTGTGTTAGTACAGATGTGTACAAACAGGTTTGTAAAAACTGTGATAGTACAGATGTGTACAGACAGGTGTGTAATAACTGTGATAGTACAGATGTGTACAACAGGTTTGTAAAAGCTGTTATAGTACATATGTGTACAGACAGGTTTGTAATAACTGTAATAGTACAGATGTGTACAAACAGGTTTGTAATTACTGTTATAGTACAGATGTGTACAAACATGTTTGTAATAACTGTTATAGTACAGATGTGTACAGACAGGTTTGTAATAACTGTGATAGTAAAGATGTGTACAGACAGGTTTGTAATAACTGTGATAGTAAAGATGTGTACAGACAGGTTTGTAATAACTGTAATAGTACAGATGTGTACAGACAGGTTTGTAATAACTGTCATAGTACAGATGTGTACAGACAGGTTGTAATAACTGATATAGTACAGATGTGTACAAAACATGTTTGTAATAACTGTTATAGTACAGATGTGTACAGACAGGTTTGTAATTACTGTTATAGTACAGATGTGTACAAACATGTTGTAATAACTGTTATAGTACAGAGGTCAGGTTTGTAATTACTGTAATAGTACAGATGTGTACAGACAGGTTTGTAATACTGTAATAGTACAGATGTGTACAGACAGGTTTGTAATAACTGTAATAGTACAGATGTGTACAGACAGGTTTGTAATTACTGTAATAGTACAGATGTGTACAGACAGGTTTGTAATAACTGTAATAGTACAGATGTGTACAGACAGGTTTGTAATAACTGTAATAGTACAGATGTGTACAGACAGGTTTGTAATAACTGTAATAGTACAGATGTGTACAGACAGGTTTGTAATAACTGTAATAGTACAGATGTGTACAGACAGGTTTGTAATAACTGTAATAGTACAGATGTGTACAGACAGGTTTGTAATAACTGTCATAGTACAGATGTGTACAGACAGGTTTGTAATAACTGTAATAGTACAGATGTGTACAGACAGGTTTGTAATAACTGTATAGTACAGATGTGTACAGACAGGTTTGTAATAACTGTCATAGTACAGATGTGTACAGACAGGTTTGTAATAACTGTAATAGTACAGATGTGTACAGACAGGTTTGTAATACTGTGATAGTACAGATGTGTACAGACAGGTTTGTAATAACTGTAATAGTACAGATGTGTACAGACAGGTTTGTAATAACTGTAATAGTACAGATGTGTACAGACAGGTTTGTAATAACTGTGATAGTACAGATGTGTACAGACAGGTTTGTAATAACTGTAATAGTACAGATGTGTACAGACAGGTTTGTAATAACTGTAATAGTACAGATGTGTACAGACAGGTTTGTAATAACTGTGATAATTTTTGAATCAATCAATTAACCAAAAGAAGTATTTGTTCTTTACCTCTACATCTAGTGAGTTACTCTATATGTGATATTGTTTGCATAATGTCATTAATTTTATACTATTTACAGATATTTTTTTTTTGGGGGGGGGGGGTGATTTAGACATGGAATAGTATGTTTGTGTTTATTATATCAAGAAATATGTTATTTTTATCTGATTTATTTATGCATTTTTGGTAGTGATTGTTCAAATGTTTCACCAAAAATTAATCCCGAATCCTTGATAAAAATCTTATTTAAAGCTTTACTCTTCCCACAGGTTTAAATCTTGCTCGACCAGATTCTGAACGATTTATATATTACTTATGAAAACTCATATTTACTCTGCTATCCGTTAACGACAATCTTGATATAAGTAAAAGACTCTCTACTGGAGAATAAAACACCTTTAGTTAATCCAATTCATTATTGTCTGATCACAAATAAAGTATGATTGTATAATAAGTTTTTATTATCTTGTTGCAGTAACAAATTATAATATTTCTTTCCCTTTTAGGAGATAGTCTGAGCTACCATAATGGGTACAAGTTTACAACACAAGATAAAGACAATGACATAAGCGCATCAAACTGTGCTGTCAAATCGAAAGGTGCCTGGTGGTATCGCCAATGTTATCTATCTAACCTGAACGGAATGTACATGGAAAATGTTATTAATCATGAATCAATTGTTTGGTATACATTTCACAACAACAGTGGGTCTCTTAAAAGAAGCGAAATGAAAATCAAAAGAATACAGTGACAAACGGTGTTTTATTATGTAAAGATGTACTAAACCAGAACATGAATAAAATATAAATAATTACCAATACTTGATTGCTATTTTGTTATCTGCTTTTGTTAAGCTTGTTAGGTTTTACTCTTTTTAGGCTTATCACAAATGTAAACAGATGTGACGAGAAATGCCTGTTATGTTAACCTATGATATTTTATTTCCGAGTCGTTTATTGCATTTTTTGTATGTATTTACATGTGGATTCGCGTGGATTTTTTTTCTTATTTATGGTCAAAATGAATGGAAAAGCTCTACATTATGAATAAATGGCAAATAAAATATATATAACAACTAAGTCATTCAAAATAATGTTAATTTTTTCACATGCTCATTTTGCATTGCTAAGAAAGTCTACATACATGTTTTTGAATATAAATGCTATGACGACCTATTTCTTTCTTACCAATTAATTACTCTTAGACTAATATTTTATGACAATAAATTATGCGAAGCCTTAAGAAAATGTCCAATTAACTTGAATTAGGTTTGGTATTTTTCGCTCATCGAGTTAAGCGTTACTAAAAACTACTGTGGAAAAGAAACAGTTGCTTCTACGAGAACTTTACATTTTGAAAAAAATTAATTGGTGCGCATTCGGATTCACCAAAACCATCACCATTTTTGACATGTTAAACCACTTTAAGCGAATACTTTTGTACCTTTTGGTTGCAATATAAGTCAATATCCGTTCAATTTATTTTTTTGTCTCTCTCTCTCTCTCTTTCTTTCTTTCTCTTTGTATATATACAGTAGAACTTCGATGGCTCGAAGTCCATGGGACTTTGACTAAATATTCGAGCCATCGAGGGGTTCGAGCGATCGAACATCGAGATATGATTGGAGGTTTACGTTTTCATGTTTACCGACCGTTAAAGAATCTTTAAATTTGTTTTACATGTAAATAAACTAAAAGGTCAAATAATGAAAAGTCCGAATTAAAAATCCATTATTCATCACGAAATATTTTTAAAAAATAAATAAAAAAGAATAAAATGTCCCAATTAAAATACAAAATTCATTTCAGATTACAATTTACATGTTGACCTGCAATCTGCCGTATGATGTTATATGGCTATGGGATTAGAATATGACACTTTATTTTAATTTTAACAGGTGATTATACAAAATAAACTTACTTTATTCTTTGTTGCACATGTAATACTTTTAAGAAAAACAATACAAAACACAATCATAACCGGTCGTTTTAATCACGGGAAATAACGATAATACACATTTCTATACATATTCCAGGGGCATGTTAATTACAGAATCCTGATGTGCAATCATAAGACACGAGCGACTGAGGTGTTGTAAAAATAGCGATCAAACACTGCCGCGTGTCGTAATTGGATTAAGAGATTAAAGAACTGAGCATATGGACATTCTCTTAGTAGGTTAATTAATAATTAATTAATTAATTTTAGGTAACTGTCTAAATTAATCATTTCGTTCCACTCTATTACTTTTGATGAAATCTGTAATATGGCTTCAGCTTGTGTTTTGTTTACAATGACCAGGACCACATGTCCTTCTGGCAAAAACTGTATTCGAGCGAAAGAAGTTGAATTTTGACTAACTTCATACTTTTGAAAAAATATTTATTGTTCGAGCGAGCGGGGGTATTCGAGAAAACAAAGTTCGAGCCATCGAGGTTTATTTACATAGGATATAATAGGAAATTGGTCGGGACCAACAGATGACTTCGAGTTATCCAGGGTATTCGAGGCAACGACGTTCGAGCGATCGAAGTTTTACTATATGTGTATATATATATATATATATATATATATATATATATATATATATATATATATATATATATATATATATATATATACACATTGGGTCATTTACGGGGTCTCTATCTTAAACCTTCTTGTGGGGCACACCCAACCTCGCAAATTTTATACATTTATACAATATATATATAACTCATAAAAATAAATTATGCATTTGTTTCCAATTATTCCCTTATTACTTTTAATTCAACTTTTATCAAAATTATTTGCCTAGCCTTTATGGACATATTCGGGATCTACTAAAATGTAAACGCGTTCAAACAAATGTATAAACCAAAATTTTACAGAATATTTATATGCTCAAATATATAAACCACAATTTTAACAGAATACATAATCAAATTGTTGATCATACACTCTTGACAGTATACTAATATATATATATATATATATATATATATATATATATATATATATATATATATATATATATATATATATATATATATATATATATATATATAAAATTTACGAAGACAGTGCTATAGTAACATCCTTGAGCGTATTTGGTGCAGGAACAATTGTTCTGTGTTACATCCATCAGGATACTGGTTGCATATCTGGTACACAACATTGTTCTGTGTTACATCCATCAGGATACTGGTGGTATATCTGGTACACAACATTGTTCTGTGTTACATCCATCAGGATATACAACATTGTTTTGTGTTACATCCATCAGGATACTGGTGGTATATCTGGTAAACAACATGGTTCTGTGTTACATCCATCAGGATACTGGTGATATATCTGGTACAAAACATTGTTCTGTGTTACATCCATCAGGATACTGGTGGTATATCTGGTACAAAACATTGTTCTGTGTTACATCCACCAATATACTGGTGGTATACCTGGTACACAACACTGTTCTGTTACATCCATCGGAATACTGGGGGTATATCTGGTACACAACTTTGTATTATGTTACATCCATCAAAATACTGGTGATATATATGATACACCACATTGTTCTTTGTTACATCCATCAGGATATATAAGGAACACAACATTGTTCTATGTTACATTTATCAGTATACTGTGGTATATCTGGTATACAAAATTGTTCTGTGTTACATCCATTAGGATACTGGCGGTATATCTGGTATACAACATTGTTCTGTGTTACATCCATAAGGATACTGGTGGTATATCTGGTATACAACATTGTTATTTTATACATCAGTCAGGATATATATGGTACACAACATGGTTCTGTGATACATCCATCAAGATACACAACATTGTTCTGTGTTACATCAATCAGGATACTGGTGGTATATCTGGTACACAACATTGTTCTGTGTTACATCCATCAGGATACTGGTGGTATACCTGGTACACAACATTGTTCTGTTACATACATCGGGATACTGGTGGTATATTTGGTACACAACATTGCCCTGTGTTACATCTATGAGGAAACTGATTGTATATGTGGTACACAACATTGTTCTTTGTTACATCCATCAGGATACTGGTTGTATATCTGGTACAAAATATTGTTCTGTGTTACATACATCGGGATACTGGTGGTATACCTGGTACACAACACTGTTCTGTTACATCCATCGGGATACTGGGCGTATATCTGGTACACAACTTTGTTCTATGTTACATCCATCAAAATACTGGTGATATATATGTACATCACATTTTTCTTTGTTACATCGATCAGGATATATAAGGAACACAACATTGTTCTATGTTACATTTATCAGTATACTGTGGTATATCTGGTACAGCACATTGTTCTGTGTTACATCCATAAGGATACTGGTGGTATATCTGGTACAAAACATTGTTCTATGCTACATCCATAAGGATACTGGTGGTATATCTGGTATACAACATTGTTATTTTTTACATCCATCAGGATATATATGGTACACAACATGGTTCTGTGATACATCCATCAAGATATACAACATTGTTCTGTGTTGCATCTATCAGGATACTGATTGTATATCTGGTACACAACATGGTTCTGTGTTACATCCATCAGGATACTGGTTGTATATCTGGTACAAAATATTGTTCTGTGTTACATACATCGGGATACTGGTGGTATACCTGGTACACAACATTGTTCTGTGTTACATCCATCAGGATACTGGTTGTATATACGGTACACAACATGGTTTTGTGTTACAACTATCAGGATACTGGTGGTTTATTTGGTACACAACATTGTTCTGTTACAAACATCGGGATACTGGTGGTATACCTGGTACACAACATTGCCCTGTGTTACATCTATGAGGAAACTGATTGTATATGTGGTACACAACATGGTTCTGTGTTACATCGATCAGGATACTGGTTGTATATCTGGTACACAACATTGTTCTGTGTCACATCCATCAGGATACTGGTGGTATACCTGGTACACAACATTGTTCTGTTACATCCATTGGGATACAGGGGGTATATCTGGTACACAACATTTTTTTTTGTGTTACATCCATCAGGATCCTGATGGAATATATTGTACACAACATTGTTCTGTGTTACATCTATGAGGAAACTGATTGTATATCTGGTAAACAACATGGTTCTGTGTTACATCCATCAGGATACTGGTTGTATATCTGGTACACAACATTGTTCTGTGTCACATCCATCAGGATACTGGTGGTATACCTGGTACACAACATTGTTCTGTTACATCCATTGGGATACAGGGGGTATATCTGGTACACAACTTTGTTCTATGTTGCATCCATCAAAATACTGGTGTTATATGATACACCACAATGTTCTATGTGACATCCATCAGGATACATAAGGAACACAACATTGTTCTGTGTTACATTTATCAGCATACTGTGGTATATGTTGTACACAACATTGTTTTGTGTTACATCCATCACAATTTATAAGGTACACAACATGGTTCTGTGTTACATCCATCAGGATACTGGTGGTTTATTTGGTACACAACATTGGTTTGTGTTACATCCTTCAGGATAAATATGGTACACAACATTGTTCTGTGTTACATCTATGAGGATATATATGGTACACAACATTGTTTTGTGTTGCATCCATCAGGATACTGGTAGTTTATTTAGTACACAACATTGTTTTGTGTTACATCCATCAGGATATATATGGTTCACAACATTGTTTTGTGGTACAACCATCAGGATATATGGTACACAACATTGTTTTGTGTTATATCCATCAGGATATATATGGTACACAACATTGTTTTGTGTTACATCCATCAGGATATTGGTGGTTTATTTGGTACACAACATTGTTTTGTGTTACATCTATCAGGCTATATATGGTTCACAACATTGTTTTGTGTTACATCTATCAGGATATATGTGGTTCACAACATTGTTTTGTGTTACATCTATCAGGATATATGTGGTTCACAACATTGTTTTGTGTTATATCCATCAGGATATATATGGTACACAACATTGTTTTGTGTTACATCCATCAGGATATTGGTGGTATATCTGGTACACAACATTGTTTTGTGTTACATCCATCAGGATACTGGTGGTATACCTGGTACACAACATTGTTCTGTTACATACATCGGGATACTGGTGGTATATTTGGTACACAACATTGCCCTGTGTTACATCTATGAGGAAACTGATTGTATATGTGGTACACAACATTGTTCTTTGTTACATCCATCAGGATACTGGTTGTATATCTGGTACAAAATATTGTTCTGTGTTACATACATCGGGATACTGGTGGTATACCTGGTACACAACACTGTTCTGTTACATCCATCGGGATACTGGGCGTATATCTGGTACACAACTTTGTTCTATGTTACATCCATCAAAATACTGGTGATATATATGTACATCACATTTTTCTTTGTTACATCGATCAGGATATATAAGGAACACAACATTGTTCTATGTTACATTTATAAGTATACTGTGGTATATCTGGTACAGCACATTGTTCTGTGTTACATCCATAAGGATACTGGTGGTATATCTGGTACAAAACATTGTTCTATGTTACATCCATAAGGATACTGGTGGTATATCTGGTATACAACATTGTTATTTTTTACATCCATCAGGATATATAAGGAACACAACATTGTTCTATGTTACATTTATCAGTATACTGTGGTATATGTTGTACACAACATTGTTTTGTGTTACATCCATCACGATGTATACGGTACACAACATTGTTCTGTGTTACATCCATAAGGATACTGGTGGTATATCTGGTATACAACATTATACAATTATTGACTTTTGATGAGGTTAATACAAGGATTTATGACCCCAAAAGAAATGTTATATTTACCGAGGCCGTAGGCCGAGGTGAATATAACATCCTTTGGGGTCATAAATCCTTGTATTAACCGAAATTTAAAGTCAATAATTGTTTTATTTTATGACTGACAGACAAGCGTCTTTCAAAACAATTCGTAACAGCTTCTGTTTTTATCCGCCATGATTTTCAGAAGATGCAATGAGATCCGATGCTTTTAAAGTAGATCAATTATGATTGGCTTATCAAAAACTTAGGACGACTTTGATTGGTTCTATTCTTGGACAATGGGAAATCACCGTCGTCTATTTTTAGGGACCTTGTGGGGCAATTTGGAACATGATATTACCCTCACGTGCAGAATTGCGCGGTGAACATAACGATCTGTCCACTGCAGCTTAACATGTTTTCAACCAATCAAAACTTAGTAAAATCAGTAGTCATATAATAATGTTATTTGTTACATCAATCAGGATATATATGTTACACAACATGGTTCTGTGATACATCCATCAAGATATACAACATTGTTCTGTGTTACATCAATCAGGATACTGGTGGTATATCTGGTACACAACATTGTTCTGTGTTACATCAATCTGGAAATACAACATTGTTTTGTGTTACATCCATCAGGGTACTGGTGGTATACCTGGTACACAACATTTTTTTTGTGTTATATCCATCAGGATCCTGATGGAATATATTGTACACAACATTGTTCTGTGTTACATCTATGAGGAAACTGATTGTATATCTGGTAAACAACATGGTTCTGTGTTACATCCATCAGGATACTGGTTGTATATCTGGTACACAACATTGTTCTGTGTCACATCCATCAGGATACTGGTGGTATACCTGGTACACAACATTGTTCTGTTACATCCATTGGGATACAGGGGGTATATCTGGTACACAACTTTGTTCTATGTTACATCCATCAAAATACTGGTGGTATATATGATAAACCACATTGTTTTTTGTTACATCCATCAGGATATATAAGGAACACAACATTGTTCTATGTTACATTTATCAGTATACTGTGGTATATGTTGTACACAACATTGTTTTGTGTTACATACATCACGATGTATACGGTACACAACATTGTTCTGTGTTACATCCATAAGGATACTGGTGGTATATCTGGTATACAACATTGTTATTTGTTACATCAATCAGGATATATATGTTACACAACATGGTTCTGTGATACATCCATCAAGATATACAACATTGTTCTGTGTTACATCAATCAGGATACTGGTGGTATATCTGGTACACAACATTGTTCTGTGTTACATCAATCTGGAAATACAACATTGTTTTGTGTTACATCCATCAGGATACTGGTGGTATACCTGGTACACAACATTTTTTTTTGTGTTACATCCATCAGGATCCTGATGGAATATATTGTACACAACATTGTTCTGTGTTACATCTATGAGGAAACTGATTGTATATCTGGTAAACAACATGGTTCTGTGTTACATCCATCAGGATACTGGTTGTATATCTGGTACACAACATTGTTCTGTGTCACATCCATCAGGATACTGGTGGTATACCTGGTACACAACATTGTTCTGTTACATCCATTGGGATACAGGGGGTATATCTGGTACACAACTTTGTTCTATGTTGCATCCATCAAAATACTGGTGTTATATGATACACCACAATGTTCTATTTGACATCCATCAGGATACATAAGGAACACAACATTGTTCTGTGTTACATTTATCAGTATACTGTGGTATATGTTGTACACAACATTGTTTTGTGTTACATCCATCACAATTTATAAGGTACACAACATGGTTCTGTGTTACATCCATCAGGATACTGGTGGTTTATTTGGTACACAACATTGGTTTGTGTTACATCCTTCAGGATAAATATGGTACACAACATTGTTCTGTGTTACATCTATGAGGATATATATATGGTACACAACATTGTTTTGTGTTGCATCCATCAGGATACTGGTAGTTTATTTAGTACACAACATTGTTTTGTGTTACATCCATCAGGATATATATGGTTCACAACATTGTTTTGTGGTACAACCATCAGGATATATGGTACACAACATTGTTTTGTGTTATATCCATCAGGATATATATGGTACACAACATTGTTTTGTGTTACATCCATCAGGATATTGGTGGTTTATTTGGTACACAACATTGTTTTGTGTTACATCTATCAGGCTATATATGGTTCACAACATTGTTTTGTGTTACATCTATCAGGATATATGTGGTTCACAACATTGTTTTGTGTTACATCTATCAGGATATATGTGGTTCACAACATTGTTTTGTGTTATATCCATCAGGATATATATGGTTCACAACATTGTTTTGTGTTACATCCATCAGGATATTGGTGGTTTATTTGGTACACAACATTGTTTTGTGTTACATCTATCAGGATATATATGGTTCACAACATTGTTTTGTGTTACATCCATCAGGATGTATATGGTACACATTATTGTTTTGTGTTACATCTATCAGGATATATATGGTTCACAATATTGTTCTCTGTTACATCCATCAGGATATATCTGCTTCACAACATTGTTTTGTGTTACATCCATCAGGATATTGGTGGTTTGTTTGGTACACAACATTGTTTTGTGTTACATCTATCAGGCTATATATGGTTCACAACATTGTTTTGTGTTACATCTATCAGGATATATGTGGTTCACAACATTGTTTTGTGTTACATCCATCAGGTTATAGATGGTTCACAACATTGTTTTGTGTTACATCCATCAGGATGTATATGGTACACAACATTGTTTTGTGGTACATCCATCAGGATATATATGGTACACAACATTGTTTTGTGTTACATCTATCAGGATATATATGGTTCACAACATTGTTTTGTGTTACATCCATCAGGATGTATATGGTTCACAACATTGTTTTGTGTAACATCCATCAGGATGTATATGGTACACATTATTGTTTTGTGTTACATCTATCAGGATATATATGGTTCACAATATTGTTCTCTGTTACATCCATCAGGATATATCTGCTTCACAACATTGTTTTGTGTTACATCCATCAGGATATTGGTGGTTTGTTTGGTACACAACATTGTTTTGTGTTACATCTATCAGGCTATATATGGTTCACAACATTGTTTTGTGTTACATCTATCAGGATATATGTGGTTCACAACATTGTTTTGTGTTACATCCATCAGGTTATAGATGGTTCACAACATTGTTTTGTGTTACATCCATCAGGATGTATATGGTACACAACATTGTTTTGTGGTACATCCATCAGGATATATATGGTACACAACATTGTTTTGTGTTACATCTATCAGGATATATATGGTTCACAACATTGTTTTGTGTTACATTCATCAGGATGTATATGGTTCACAACATTGTTTTGTGTAACATCCATCAGGATATATATGGTACACAACATTGTTTTGTGTTACATCTATCAGGATATATATGGTTCACAACATTGTTTTGTGTTACATCCATCAGGATATATATGGTACACAACATTGTTTTGTGTTACATCTATCAGGATATATATGGTTCACAACATTGTTTTGTGTTACATCCATTAGGATGTATATGGTTCACAACATTGTTTTGTGTTACATCCATCAGGATATATATGGTACACAACATTGTTTTGTGTTACATCTATCAGGATATATATGGTTCACAACATTGTTTTGTGTTACATCCATCAGGATGTATATGGTTCACAACATTGTTTTGTGTTACATCCATCAGGATGTATATGGTACACATTATTGTTTTGTGTTACATCTATCAGGATATATATGGTTCACAATATTGTTCTCTGTTACATCCATCAGGATATATCTGCTTCACAACATTGTTTTGTGCTATATCCATCAGGATATTGGTGGTTTATTTGGTACACAACATTGTTTTGTGTTACATCTATCAGGATATATATGGTTCACAACATTGTTTTGCGTTACATCCATGAGGATGTATATGGTACACATTATTGTTTTGTGTTACATCCATCAGGAAACTGATTGTGTATCTGGTACACAACATTGTTTTGTGTTACATCCATCAGGTTATAGATGGTTCACAACATTGTTTTGCGTTACATCCATGAGGATGTATATGGTACACATTATTGTTTTGTGTTACATCCATCAGGAAACTGATTGTGTATCTGGTACACAACACTGTTTTGTTTAACATCCATCAGGGTATATCTGGAACACAACATTGTTCCGAGTTACATCCATCAGGATATATATGGTACACAACATTGTTTTGTGTTCCATTCATCAGGATATATGGTTCACAACATTGTTCTGTGTTACATCAATCAGGATATTTCTGGAACACAACATTGTTCTGTGTTACATCCATCAGGATACTGGTTGTATGTCTGGTACACAACATTGTTGTATTACATCCATCAGAAAACTGATTGTGTATATGGTACACAACATTGTTCTGTATTACATCCATCAGGATACTGGTGGTATATCTGGTACACAACATCGTTCTGTGTTACACCTGTTAAGATACTTGTACAAGTATAAAACATTGTTCTTTCTTACAACCTTCAGGATTCTGGGGGTACATTTACATACATGTCCCATATACCACATTGCTCTGTTATACATTTACCAGGAATGTGTTCATTGGAAGCATGCCTTATCGGTGCAACTAATAGATATTGTTGCATTTACAGGGTCCCAATTTTTAACCTGCTTGTTGGACTTTTCCAACCTCACAAATTTTATACATATGTTTAGATTATAAATTATTTCCAATTTTTTAAAGTTGAATTTGCAAGTAGTACTTTAATCAGAATTATTCATTTAATATGAAAAGAAATTTTCATGGATCTACCATATTGTATGTGTCCAAAAAGTAACATGCAATGGGTATAAGAAAGTAATATTAGTACATGTACTATAATCAAGATATTTTAGCCTCTTATTCCTTCATAGAAACATACATGTATGAAGCTTTTCATGTTTCCTATTTCTTGACAACTGTTTGATGGGAAATTCACCAAAACATAGTTTGAGTCTATTTTTGACTTGATGATAGAAAGTTTGTACAATAAGTTTGGGAGCTTTCTTTCAGATATAATTAATCTTGACTATAAAACAAAACAAACCTACCAACATCATTTTAGAGCAGATACCTTTAAATTCTAAAAGTCTATCTATATATATAATCAATTTCAAAGAAGATACAACTGTAACATTATAATGTAACAAAGCCTCAAAAACAGAGTTTAAACAAAACCTAATAGTACTCTCAATTCTTTCAAATTGTAACAATCAACAAGTACATTTGGTTGAGGGGTGAATGATCTTGATGATCTGTCATTTGAAGGGTTGAGGATTAACGTCATGGTAACAGTACATTACTTTTACATATGTTTGACCTTATTAAATACTTGTTCTCTTATACATGTACTATAAAAAGCCAAATAGGTTTTAATTTGATATAAATTTACATTTCAATAGATATCTAATTCAATGAGTACAGTACATTTAGAATTCATATAGATTTATGTCAGTAATATCTAGTTGAAATTTAAACAAGTAATCTAATAAAAATCTGCATATTAAATTAATATCATATATATATTTATATATGAATCACCATGACATCATCATCACCATTTATGAAGAAAGAATGTATATTATATAGTAAAGATATCTATTTAAAATTATTTTTCAAATCCATGCATCCAATTCAAATACAGATACATTTATTTGTAATTTCAATATAAATATCTATGTTACTAAATAAAATCCCATTTAGTTAATTATTTTATACATTTTAGTATAAAACTGAAAGTTTAACCTATATAAAACAAATACTATGAAACTCAATCAACAAAATTTTTAATTTTTTATTTCAAAAATAAAAAACTGCACTTGCAATTAATGTAGTTTCAAATAGAAATCAAATTAAAATGCCATCACATATACTTAAATCAAGTTTTTTAAAATAATAACCAGATATGAACAAATCAACTAAAAATGAAGATCATAATCAAAAAGTTGCAAAACGCACTATAATTGTCTTTCAATTGTACCAACACCCAACAAATATACTGGCATCAGTTTCATTGCCTTACAACTTTTGGGAATGAATGAAATTTTTGTTTGACATTTATATATAGGACACACACAGACACTAAAGATAGTATTTGTTGATGTCTAATTATCATCAGTCTTTAAAAGATTGCGGGTAAATTAAATCTCTTAATACAGATCAATAACACCATGCATAAACTATAATGAGTTAGCCAATATATATGTGTCAAACTTCTTTATCATACAAAAATTGTGCATTTTATAACAGTCAGAAATTATTCCACTTACTAAATAAGATGAAGATTTCATGCCTTATAAAATAATTAAATATCAGGATGACCAAGGTATCACCTGTGTGTTATGTAACTTGCTAAACAGATTTAAAAAAAATAATAAATTTAAAAGAACTACACATGTTAAACTTAAGTCCCCTTCTAGCAAACAGAAAGGTAAGAGCACTCTATTGAGCTTTGCTAGAGTTTGCCATAATATTGTCAAAAATCAGTGAACCAACTCATGATAAAACTCACAAACCAAATATTAGTTTAATATCTGCCAGTGTTTAGAAAAAAATCTAGATTTTAACAATTTTTCTATGTTCAAGGCAAATAGTTTTGTCAAAAATCATTAAACTAGAATATAATAAAACTTGATCTGTTACTGATGATATCAGATTCACTTAAAAAATATTCGTACAATATCTGCAAGAGTTTTAAATAGGCCCTGTGAGGCTCAACTGACTTTGTTCATTACAAATGAGACAGTGGAAAGCTAATTTTTTCTATTTATACATGTAATAACAGTGGCCATCTTAGAGCTGGAGAAATTGATTTGTACACTAAACTTTAATCTACTTCACCTAGGGACCTTCTACACTAAATCTGGTTAAAATTGGTGTAGTAGTTTCAACAAAGAACATTTTCAAAGAACCGGCAAGTAAAACATATTCAGCTTACAATGAACTAAATGTTTGTTAAAAACATGTTAAATGGCTATACATGTTTTGTCTGTATACAACAATTGAACCAAATTGGTTGAAAAATAAACCTGTAATGGCCATTTATCATTTTTTGTTAATCATATTAACAGTTGCCATCTCGGATTCTGCAGGAAACTGATTTGTGCAAACTCTTATCTGTACCACCTATGAACCCTCCACATGAAATTTGGTCAATATTACTCCAGCAGTTTCAAAGGAGATTTTCAGAGAATTGGCTAAATATAGAACTTTATTTGCATATTCAACTAATAAAGATGCTCCATAAAATGTTTGAGAAAAACCTGTTAAATATATTTAATGGCTATACATCTACTTTATAGTTACATGTACCTTAAACCAAATTAATTAATAAGTCCATTTATTCCTTTTTGCTATTATAGCTTCTTGGATGCTACAGGAAATAAACTGGGGACCTTAAACATGATATTTGGTTCCAACTAGTCCAGTTGTTTCAGAGGTGAAAATCAAAAGTTACACGGACAGACGGATGCACACATGCTTCACAATGCCTTAAACTCTGCTGGATACTGCCAATTGAGTTTTAAAATTCCAGAAAATGTGTGTGACAGCCTAACAAAGTGCTAATCTATAGTCCACTTTGGCAATGCTGGTACGGGACTGATAATCAGCAGCAATATTTCAATTACAGTGTGCTACAAAAAGACTCTAAAAATAAGTTTTTAACATAAAAAGCACTTAAGTATTTTGATGTACATATGTTGTGATCCTTAGTTCTCAATTTCTGCTTTACAATAGGCAGGACAAAAATCTATGCACTAATATTTCAAGTAGGGATATGATTCAAAAGACTTATTATTAGTTCTAAAATTTACCAAGTTATTCCAAACCTACAACTCTGTCCAATTCTTTTAATTCTAAATATTCAGGTCAAGGTGATAGATTTCTTCAATTTACCCAAAATGATATTGTTAACTTTAGATCGAATTACTGTTTCGGACCTATCATTAAGAGATTTAAATTTTTTTCTTGCTGCTTCAATTTCATCCGTTTTTACATTTTTTCTATCAGATATTTGCTGTTTAAATGCAGATATTAAATCTTTCTCCTCTTCTTGGGTCCATCTCTTTCTTTTAATTCCTGAAAGCAAAAAACAATCATGTAAATAAAAAGAGGCCCATGGGCCTGAATGCTCACCTGAGGATGTGTCCCATAACAACTGCAGACTTTATTGAATAGACAATTACATTACTGTCAAAGTTTCCCCTATTTAGACCCACTGCCAAGATAATTTTAAATTAAATAATACTAAGAATGCAAAAAAGTGCTTCAAAATGTAAACAAGAGACTCATGGGCCTTAACGCTCAGCTGAGGATATGTCCAAAATCATTTTCAAAGAAAGAATTAAAAAAATTTTCCTAGTTTTCTCAATTTTAGAACTGCCACAAAATTACTACTTCAGTAACTTTGCAAAAATTGAATACCAATCCTTATAATTACAAATGTTGTCTCTTTTTTAAAATTTTGATATCAGTATCGAAAAATCGAACTATTTTGTGTACACTGGCACATTGATACAATGTGACATTGTTTACGTTGGCTGTGACACACTTGGATGGCCGCCAAATGAGGTAACAACTAAACATTACGTACGACATAACACAAAGTAGGTCAACAAACAATTTTTTATTAATAATAAGAAAACTGATTAAACAAGGTTAAGTTTTTTTAATACAAATTTTAAATGTTGTTACGTCATTTTTAGAAGAAAATGTGTTAATTTTAACTGTCACTGTTGAAAAATACATATACGTGATGTCAACATGCTGTTATTTCGGCACCAAGTAATTTTGGTACCTAATCGATTCGGCACTGGCAATAGGTCATTCAAAAAATAAGCTAAGACCACAGAAGATCGTAATTAACAACTAAAATCAATAATAATAATAAAATAATAATCATCATCATCATCACCATCATTTTTAGCTTATGCTGTATTTCTATGTTCCACAAGCCCTGATCAATACACTTTAAAAGAAATCTTATCAAACTTCCTAATACCTGTACCAACATAATAAGGTCTTCTCAGACCTATATCATTTGCTTTCTGCCGCCTTTGGTACCCGACTTCAAAGGAGGTTAAAAGATGATTATACATTGTCTAGTGATCTATGACATAATATGTAGGATAACTGTAAAATTAACATTTTGTAATTAAACTTACTAAATTTAATAAAATAAATAAATATAAATCTGTACACAAACATGAAAACCTAAAATAATTTTATGAAACAAGTAATCAATATTTTTCTGATGCCAAATTTAATTCCTTTTTTTATTTTTTTGATTTTAATTTTTTTATTATTTTTTTATGATTTTTATTTTATTTTTTTTAATGTGTCAAATTTAATCGTAGTGGTTGCAGAATTGACTTTAAATTGGTGCCGAAATGACTGTTTACATTGGTGCTAAATTGACTTGGTGCGGAAATGACTTGATACCTCGTGTCAGTTACTAATAAAAGTTTGCCAAAAAACGACATGCTTGCAAGTTGGGATTTTACACAAGACGGGCATTATCGGATGGCACATCTATTGCTTTTAGGAATGGCGAAGCATCTAACAAAAATTGTCAAATTTGTTCACTGTACACAGCTATGCTAGCCAGCAGTAAGTTACAGACAAATTTTGTTTTTCATCAAATTTAAGGTCATTCATTTAATTTTACTAGTTGCATTTTATTATTATTAACTAATTTTACATATTATTGTGAAATACGGATAATATTTTTTCAGTTCTTTAATTGTTTAATCATTTCAAGTCTTTATTAAAATGCTGCGAGTGTTGATCTACTTTGCTGTTTGTGTCTCCATTGTAAACATTGGTCTTTTGATAACAGCGGAAAACACCGAAAGTAGTTCGGCAAAAGTGCAAAGTTATATGAAAATAAATTGTCAAAATTGACCTCATACAAAATACATCGACCAATCAAAACACAATTAAATCAGACATAATGCACAGTTTGTAATTATGATACATATGTACCACATTCTAAGTCAACTGGTTCAGTAGTATAAATTTAAATTGCACTAAACAATGAACAGAATGATTACAACTATTCACATAAACAATATTGTTAGCTTATCAAAGACAACTGTCAAATCATAAATGACAAACTTATACACTTCATATATTATACCTTTTGCTTTTTTTGTTTCCTTCTCTAAATCTTTTGTTTTTGCTGCAGTATTCTGATTATCTTCAACATTCACAGATACTTCTACAATGAAGTTGCACAATATATATTTGAGGCTTTTTGTATTGAATAGGTTTAATGAAATGATGAATTAATGAAAGACACTGATTAGCAAGTAACAGATGGACATACATGCATATGCACAGGCACTAGTCCAGACATTAACAGAGCACATGATGTCATCTGCATTTAGCAAGCAGGATACTATGGCAAAATATTAAATCCTAAATAGGACTTAAAGGAAAATGATATAGCAACATCCTTATAAATGTATGATGGACAAGTTATACCTTATAAATGTATGATGGACAAGTTATACCTTATAAATGTATGATGGACAAGTTATACCTTATAAATGTATGATGGACAAGTTTACCTTATAAATGTATGATGGACAAGTTATACCTTATAAATGTATGATGGACAAGTTTTACCTTATAAATGTATGATGGACAAGTTATACCTTATAAATGTATGATGGACAAGTTTTACCTTATAAATGTATGATGGACAAGTTTTACCTTATAAATGTATGATGGACAAGTTATACCTTATAAATGTATGATGGACAAGTTATACCTTATAAATGTATGATGGACAAGTTATACCTTATAAATGTATGATGGACAAGTTTTACCTTATAAATGTATGATGGACAAGTTTTACCTTATAAATGTATGATGGACAAGTTATACCTTTTGTTTTAATCAGATTATTTACAATCCCTAAATATCAATTAACACAAGGCTGAATTTCGAAGGCAGCATTCAAAGACTTTTTATGGCAAGACATGTTAAAGAGACTTTTTTGGGCCATATTCTAAATTGCAGAGTTTTTATGCCTGTAAGAGATTCTTAATTTAGTCAGGTACTAAGTTTCACCAAAACCTATGTATGAAGTAATAAAGGTAGTAAAACTTTTAACATGCTTATCTGAATCTCTGATATGATTTTTTCTCACAAAATTAATATAGTTATGTTTTTAGATACAATATACACAAGCAAAAGACTAGTAAGTAATATGTAAAGAAAAATAGTCAGAGAATAAATCAAATTTCATGATTCCAGGTAACCAAAATAATTAATAACTTATTAACCTTGTTTCCGTGAATCATCCTCCAGCTCAGAGTCAAGATCTTTTAACTCTGGAAAATCTAAAAATAAAACACAAATGTAAAACACTTAAAACTAAAAAGACTGTAAACCCAGCCCATCATAGCATAGTTTTAAATACCAAGAATACAATATGTATCTATTTCAAGCTATAACAAATCTGTTTGTAAGTGAATATACAAACAATGGAGAAAAATCAGCTTCTTATTTGCATAATCTGCTAAAATTTAGTCAACCAAAATTTCTTTCTAAAAACAAATTTAATTGTTATATCTCCTAATACTACTTTTTTATATTTCAATTTAGAAAAAATGGATTGAAAAAAAAATCAATAAAATAGACAATTTTACAGTAAACATGGCCATATTTGGTATCTTACAGTTGTGACACACAATTAAATATTTTTAATGACCATCAGCCATGGACCTTCCACATCAAATATATTTGTTTCAAAATGATCCAGTAGTTTTCAAAGAACATTGTTACATTTCGCCATGTCAACCAATCTGGCTTTAGCAAGATGAGTTAACAAAGTTGTCAGAAGATATGTACCTTAACATATATTTGGCCATGGTAGCCTATATGGTAATATTTAAGTAACAACCTTTAAAAACTTTAACAATGACAAACAAACTTTAGCTATGTGAACTTTTGACCTTGACCTTCCATCATCAGCCTCTGCAACTCAAATCACATATCTTATATGGCTTTAAGATATCATCTTTATCATGTATGTGATAACTGATCACACATGAAAACATCAATATTAAAACCTATGCTCATGCGGGAGTTGTGGGTATGACTCTCTGCACTTACAATGTAAATGCAAGCAAGCTAAAAAATAGTCGAGTGATTCTAACTTTTATCTACCTTAAAACATTAGTTTCAATTTTTAAATGTTTGCTTATATCTCTAAAACAACTGAAAACATTGATTTTATGAAATTGCAGTTTTTAAATCTTTTAGCCATGTCCATCAATGTATGATCTTTCCAAATAATATTAATTTTTATAATTTCAAACTGGTTAACTAAATCCTAAAATATTTTGAGCATTGATAGTGCCTTTGTTGTGAGTGTTAACAACCGATTGATTGCAGTTCCTGCTGACCTCTCAAATTATATTTGAATTTCACAAGTCTAGGAAGTGTGTTACTTAAGAAGGTTAGTGGTTCTCCTCTCTTTTTATATCTAATAGTTCACAAAAATTCAAACTCTTGTCTTAAACACAAAGGCTTTGCAATCATTCAGTGACATACCTTTTCCATTGTCATCGTCTTCCTCTGGCTCTGGCAATTCTACAAATAAAAATTATAATAATTACTATAATAACTGCTATTGCATTTATTTTCAACAAGAGTCCCATGTGCCCAGATTCCCTGCAAAGGTTTAATAGACAATTATAATAATTACAGGGACTGTCAAAATTTTCCCTTTTTTGGCCCCACTTCCAAGAGAGTTTCAAACAAATATTACTTGTCCTAAGAATTCATTAAAAAGTAGGTCCTTTTGAAAGTCATTTGAGGAAAGTGTCAATATCGTAAATCCAATTCAAAATCTTATGTAGTCAAAAATCACAATTCAAAATGTAACATGGTAATACAAAATGTAAAAAAAAATCCCCAAAATAGTAGCACAGGGATTTATATATAGAACAAGGTCATTTCCTTGACCTCTGAACTTGACCCTACTTTAAAGATCATTCAAAGAAATGTTAAAATTGAAAACTTCAATATCTATTCATAGATTCCAAATAATTAATCGCTTCAGTATACATAATGCAGTGTTTTCTCCAGCTTATTAAAACATGTGGTCATCAACCCCCTTACATGAAAAGAGGGGGTCATTTTTTCATAATGAAGGGGTCATGAAATTTTTTGGAATAAAAATTACTTTTTAGATATTTTACAAAAAAGGCAATATTTTGTTTGTAATCTTTCTGTCTATGTTTAAGTGTTTTATTTCAAATGCTACTTTTTATTTAATAAATGGCACCAATGCATAAAAACAATGTCAGCTATTTCTATAGTTGACAAGTACTAAACAAATGTGTATTTGAACTTATAGCTGCATTAAGTTTATGAATTTTCTGAATTTTTTTGATTTTCTAAAAATATATTTTTTTAAAAATAGATATCTATTAACCACAATCCGTGACATTCATTTTCTAAAATTTCATTTCTTTAGCTGTAAATAAACGGAATCCTCTGACTGGTTGGTCAGTGTTTTACGATGGTAATTATGAGCTTGGAGCATGCACACGGATGTACGGAAAACCCTAGAATCGAAAGTGAAACATGGTGGATTGCATTAATTGTCCTTCATTAATATCCAGATGTATTTGAAATGGTGTTATGTATCCCTTACGAAGTCACAAATGACAAATTCAACGAAGCTCTGTGTTTAATTTTAATGACCCGGGTTGTAAATCAAGTGAGAAGGTTGAGATCACTCTAATGGTATTATAACCATACCGCTGAACATTAACTCTAGTTCCCATCCACAGCTGGGACATATAATGGTATAATTTGTGGTCCTTTCATGTCATGTATTACATGTATGTTATGTTTTTAATTGTGTTGCCTGTTGCCAAGTACATGTATAGTCATTTTCTCTTACAATATAATTTTTCATAGTATTTAGGTTCTACATTGTCTACAAACAAATAAACTGAGAAAATCCATGCAAATTTCAAGATCAACGTCAATCATTTGGTAGAGCAAGTCATCCTTTTGCAACAAACAGATTTATAGACAGGTTCCTATATAAATAATTAGCTTCCTGTAATATGGTATGATAGTCATGTGGTACAATACAGAATTTCCGCTCAGTACTTTTTATAATTTGAGAAATGAATTTCTGAAATGTGCACATCTGGCACATCAAAATTAACTGGTATTTGTGTAATTTATTTACAGTAGCTGATTTCAATCTATATAAAAATGGTTGCGTCAAAAATAACGCAACAGCTAAACCAAGTTGCACCATTAATAATAAGAGGCCCATGGGCCTTGACGCTCACCTGAAGATATGTCCAATATTGTTTGCAAAGTGCAATAGACAATATATTAAGTACAGAAACTTAAAAGTTTTCTCAGGTTAAGAACTCCCACAAAACTTAATCAGAAATATATCCACTCACATTTTCATTTATAAGTAGCTTATATAATATGCATGAACTAACTGTAGTGACTAATTTCCAAATCAATAATGAATTTTAGTATAATTATGCAGCTATGTCCTTGACCTTTGAACATATATGACCTCGAACCACATATGATTGTCATGTCAATACCTACAATATTCTAATATACATGCCTATGCACGACATTAATAGCTTTCAAGATAATTAATAATTTTAGTATTCCTATGTTGATACGACCTTGACCTTTGAATATATAACCTTGAACCATATATCAAAATGACCGTCATGTCAATATCTACAATATTCTAATATACATGCCTATACAAAAAGTTAATAGTTTTTAAGATAGTTAGCAATTTAAGTCTTCTTTTGCAGCTGTGGCCTTGACCTTTCAACATATGACCTTGAACCATATAGCAAAATGATCATTGTCACAATACCTACAATATTCTAATAAACATGCCTGTACAAATAGTTAATAGTTTTCAAGATAATTAGCAATTTAAGTCTTCTTTTGCAGTTGTGACCTTGACCTTTCAACATATGACCTTGAACCATATATCAAAATGATTGGCATGTCAATACCTACAATATTCTAATATACATGTCTATACAAAAAGTTAATAGTTTTTAAGATAATAGGCAATTTAAGTCTTCTTTTGCAGCTGTGACCTTGACTTTTGAATGTATGACCTTGAACCATATATCAAAATGTTTGGCATGTCAATACTTACAATATTCTAATATACATGCCTATACAAAAAGTTAATAGTTTTTAAGATAATAAGCAATTTAAGTTTTCTTTTGCAGCTGTGACCTTGATCTTTCAACATATGACCTTGAACCATATATCAAAATGATTGTCATGTCAATACCTACAATATTCTATTATACATTACTATACAAAAAGTTAATATTTTTCAAGATAATTTGCAATTTTAGTCTTCTTTTGCAGCTGTGACCTTGACAATTGAACATATGACCTTGAACTATATATCAAAATGTTTGGCATGTCAATGCCTACAATATTCTAATATACATGCCTATGCAAAAAGGTAATATTTTTGAAGATAATAAGCAATTTAAGTTTTCTTTTGCAGCTGTGACCTTGACCTTTGAACATATGACCTTGAACCATATATCAAAATGTTTGGCATGTCAATGTCTACAATATTCTAATATACATGCCTATACAAAATTTTTTTTTTTTCAAGAAAATTTGCAATTTAAGTTTTCTTTTGCAGCTGTGGCCTTGACCTTTGAACATATGACCTTGAACCATATATCAAAATGATTGGCATGTCAATACCTACAATATTCTAATATACATGTCTATACAAAAAGTTAATAGTTTTGCAGATAATCAACAATAACGGTAATAGTTGTGCATCTTTGACCTTGACCTTTGAACCCATGACCTTGATCTATATATCAAAATGATCGTCATGTCACTACCTACAATTAACTGAAAATCACATGCCATTATCACCTGAAATGTTTAAAAAATAGGATTTTTTATCAAAGGTCAAAAGCAGGGACATGACCTTGACCTTTGACCTTGACATCTTAGGAAGAAAATAGCAAGACAAGATCAACAGTGAAAACTCCATACAATTACTTTCAGCCGTTATTGAGTTATATCAACAAATGTCTCATTTTCAAACTTGCATAATTTTACGCAAAAAACGCGTGACCTATTTTTCGCTCAATTTTCATGAAAAACACAATTTTAATGTTCCCAGATATGCTGAATCCAAATATCCAATCAAAATTTGCCTGCACCTTTTGGTTTCAGAGAAGAAGATTTTTTTGTCTTTTTGCTTTTTTCAGTAACAGCGGCCATCTTGTTGGGCGTGGCCAAACCCAGAACACAATTTTGAAAGGCTGTTACCCATGCATGATAATCACCAAGTTTCATCAAATTTGGCACAGTAGTTTTGGAGGAGAAGATTAAAATGTAAAGTTTACACACGACGGACAACGGACGACGCATGACGGACGGTGATAGATTGCAATAGCTCACCTGAGCCTTTGGCTCAGGTGAGCTAAAAAAAAAATCACGTCAAAAACGAAAGAAACGCACTCTGGAGAAAAAACTGTTAATGTATCTGTGACCTTGATCTTTGAACAAATGACCTTCATCTAAATACCAAAATTGTTGCTATATCAATACCTACAATATTTTAATAGACATGTATCCAGATATACTGACAAATATACAAAAATGAGCAATTTCCACATTAAGTACCTTGTCATTTCCCTATTTTCAGCCCCACAACTAAGATTTGGAGAATCCATCATAATAGCACATGCTAAGGTGGGCTACAAATTTTAAATTACATTGATATATTATCAAAAATAACTACAATAGTAGTAAAATCGCAAAGAAAAAAATTGGTCATGACCCTGACCTTTGAACCAATTTTGAAGGTCATTTTAAGGAAATGTCAAAACTGGAACCTCTGTCATTATCTTTTCCAATAGTCAATTAATAACAATTTGAAGCCATTTTATACACTTTTCAAAATTAAACGCGAAACACCTAACCCATTTTCCAACAAATTTCAGTAAATGAACATACTTTAGGCTTAAGATCCTAAAAAAGCCAAATATTACATTTAATTTTTCTCTTTTCGTTAGTTTCGGAGAAAATTTTTAAAGGTTTTGTACCTGACAGTCACTGTAACCTAATTTTGGTAGCCATGGCAACCCAAAAAACAAATTTGAATTGCACCAGCCCATACATGCTTCTTACAAAGTCATCAAATTTGGTCAGTAATTTTACAGGAGATGATTAAAACGTGAAAGGTTTATGGACGACAGACAAAGATAGAACACAATAGCTCATCTGAGCCTTTGGCTCAGGTGAGCTAGACATCTAATTTTTCATATGCACTGAGGATGAAAGAATTTCTCTAAAAGACTTTGTTGGTAGTGTACATGAAAAAAAGCGGCGGGACATGTACAAAATCTGGGAATTTCTTTTTTCATTTGTAGTTTAGAAAACAAGAACGGCACATAGACTGGTTTCCTCTTCAATGAAAACCAAAGAAATCTTCAGTGTACTTTCGAATGTTTTTTAAGTCTGAATCACGGTTACGCTTGATAGTATTCCTAATCAATGCTGTACATGTTACAAGTGCTTAGTCCGTCGTTTACAAATACACACATGTATTGTCAGTCTGAGTGGTTGAAATGGATTTGTCAAAGTTTGGTTTTGTTGTCCCAACTAAAAAACTTAAAACTGAGCAAGATGAAAAAGGGCTAGATAAATATGGAAAAAAGTGTGAAGAAATGTTTATTTAGAGTTGGTTGGAAGAATTTCGGGCCTAAATGATGAAAATGAAACAACAGTTTTGTTTTGCAGTGTATGTAGGGAAAATGGCAATAGAACTGATAATAAACTTAAACGAAAAAGATATACATGTATCTCAGACTCAATGAACATAATTTGGACAAGTAGAATTTTCATTCGGACAAGTAAAATTTCTGACTACCTGTCCGAATGGACAAGTGTGAAAAAAGTTATTGTCAAGCCCTGTATGTATACTGTTCTTTCAAATAAATGTTAAAAAATTTATTTCTTAGATCACAGTAAACCTTAACATCTCTGAAAAATTCATTATTTTCATAAACAGTATGTCCAAACTTCTCTTGGACATCTCACTTTCAGTTTGAAGGCTCAATTATGATTGCTACTCAATGGGCAGCTGCTATGTTGTTGTCTGATAATTTTGTCAGTGTCTGTAGTGTGTATACAACCAAACATGAAAACTTAGAGCTTAAAGTGCAAATACTGATTATTTCACAGCTAGTTAGGTGGTGACTGCAATGCGCCAGTGTACAGTCAACACTAAGTCACTAGCTCACAGTGGTTACATTCTTAAATACACTTTATTTTCATCATCCTATCTAATAATACAAGATAAGTTGCTAGATATTAGACAAATGTCTTATTGCACTCAAAGCAGATTCTTAAAAATTCAAATACTGGTAGCAAAATGACAGTTGAAAAGATTAAATAACTTCAATTAAGAAATAATACCTTCAAGATTAACTTCATCTAGGGAATTTCCTCTTAGCTTATTTAAGTTTCCTGTTTCCATAGCTAAAAGCAGTCTGGCAACCTTTGTCCGTTCAAGTACCAAGGTTTGTAGCTTGTAAATATCAGTATGGATTTCCAACGAATGGCCCATATGATCTGTAAGAAGTTGCAGCTCATCTTTATTCATGTCAAGTATCTGATTGAACAAATAAAAAAAAAAACAAAAACAAAAATCAATAAATTAATCATAAGCAATTAACTATAAGAACAAAAGATAGGAAAAATATGAAGAAAAAGCCAGAATTTTTGTCTTATTTTGCTTTCTCTGCATCTTTTAAAACTGTCACCTTGTGCTTTAATTTTCTTAATCTGTTTCTTGATATATACTATAAAACAATTATGAACAGTACATAATCAATAATGAAACATGTAGCAAAACTACCCTTAATGAATAGAAAAGGTTATACCAGGCTTAGACAAGTATCTCTATCTTTACAGAACACCTTTAATCAAATTGCAATGGACTTTGGTTTACAATAGACATAAAAGTATTTGATGTACCGTAAAAACCCATGTAATTAACGCACTTTTTTTGTTAAAATCAATTTAAAGTTTAGGGAGTGAGAAAATTACACGAGTAGGTTGATTCTAGGGTTTTTTTTCCATTGTTGAGAAGTCTTCAAAATGTCAACATTTGTACCAGAAGTTGGCCTATTTAATGTTCAAATAAGATTGTATGGAAAAATAAGGCATGTATAAAAAGTTGAACGGTATTTAATTCTTACTTTCACCATAAAAATTTACTAAATGAATTAAATGGTAAACAAATGTTTAGAAGACTAACGCGTAAAGCGCATTGATCCTGCGATATTTTGCCTTGATTGGACCAAAAATTGGTAGTTCAAAATGCAAAAGATTTTCACCACTATCCCAACAAAAAAGCAAATGCACATGAGGACAACACTTTGATTAAAAAAAACTCACAAGAACCTTTGGTTCAGGTGAGGTATAATAGTACAATCAATTAAATTCAAATTATGTGAATGATCTATTTTAATTGCATAAAATAAGATAAAAAAGAATCTACCTCAACTTCAATATTTGACTCTCCAGGCTCATGACAGGTACTTGCTATTTCATCAGAACCAGTAGACTTAATGGTGCTATAATAGGAACTAGCCGTGTCACCAGGAGATATCTCAGGTTCAGGATTTGACTCTTTAGGCTCATGACTGGAAGTTGCTTTTTCATCAGAACTAGTGGATGTTAAGATGCTATCACGAGAACTAGCTGTGTCACCAGGAGATATCACAGGCTCAGGATATGACTCTTTAGGTATATGACAGGAACTTGCTATTTTATCAGAACCAGTAGACTTTATGGTGCTATCATTAAAACTAGCTCTGTCACGAGGAAAAATCTCAGGTTCAGTATTTGACTCTTTGGGCTCATGACAGGAACTTGCTATTTCATCAGAACCAGTAGACTTTATGAAGCTATCATTAGATTTAGCCGTGTCACCAGGAGATATCTCAGGTTCAGGATTTGACTCTTTAGGCGCATGACTGGAAGTTGCTATTTCATCAGAACCAGTAGACTTTATGAAGCTATCATTAGATTTAGCCGTGTCACCAGGAGATATCTCAGGTTCAGGATTTGACTCTTTAGGCTCATGACTGGAAGTTGCTATTTCATCAGAACTAGTAGACGTTAAGATGCCATCATAAAAACTAGCTGTGTCACCAGGAGATATCGCAGGCTCAGGATTTGACTCTGCAGGCATATGACAGGTACTTGCTATTTTATCAGAACCAGTAGACTTTATGGTGCTATCATTAAAACTAGCTCTGTCACCAGGCAACATCTCAGGTTCAGGATTTAACACTTTAGACTCATGACAGGAAATTGCTATTTCATCAGAACTAGTAGACTTTATGGTGCTATTATTAGAACTAGCTGTGTCACCAGGAGATATCTCAGATTCAGGATTTAACACTTTAGACTCATGACAGGAAATTGCTATTTCATCAGAACTAGTAGACTTTATGGTGCTATTATAAGAACTAGCTGTGTCACCAGGAGATATCTCAGGTTCAGGATTTAACACTTTAGACTCACGACAGGAAATTGCAATTTCATCAGAACCAGTAGACTTTATGGAGCTAGCATTAGAACTAGCTGTGTCACCAGGAGATATTTTATGTTCAGTATTTGACTCTTCAGGCTCACGACAGGTACTTGCTATTTCATCAGAACCAGTAGACTTTATGGTGCTTTTATAAGAACTAGCCGTGTCACCAGGAGATATTTCAGGTTCGGGATTTGACTCTTCAGGCTCACGACTGGAACTTACTTTTTTATCAGAACCAGTAGACTTTATGGTGCTATCATTAGAAGTAGCCTTGTCATCAGGCGATATCTTAGGTTTAGTTTTTGACACTTCAGCAGACATGTTTCTATTCTGGAAATTACCTATTTAAATGTAGAAGTTTACTTCAAGTTTATTAACCATGTTGTAAAAAGTATACAAAAATGAAATTGGCAGATTCAAGACTGTCATATATAATGTATTAAACTAGCATGTTTTTCTTCAAATTGATTTGTATGTGAAAAGTTTTTGTTTTTGTGCATCTGTGCCATGGGCTTAAAAACACACACAAAATGAAGTGTGACAAAATACAGTTTCTCTAATGATTTGAAACACAGAAAAACAGAATAAATCTAAAATTAAAATTTATTAAAAAGTGAGTGCACAAAGTTAAGTTTAGTTTTACCATCAAATAAGCATTAAATCTGGTTAAAAAACAGTAAATATTTGTATACAAATGCAAAGGTAAAAAACCAAGTTATGACCTTGACATCATTTTGAATGTCACATCAAAACAATTTCAATTGTTGTAAATATGACTTGTAGTCAAATCCAGGGTTAATACAAATTTTGGAGAAAAAAATTTCAGGGGTTTTCTATGTATCCATAAATACAAGCCCCTGTGGCCACACAAGATCAGGATCTGCAAGATCGCGAAAATTACCCCCACGCGAAATGTCAGGTATCCAATTTCACAAAAATTTCCACTTGCGAAAATAACCATTACAGTATACTTACCAGAAATCTCTAAAAAAAATCTGAATCCTGAAGAAAATTGTATTTCCCTCCTCTCCCCTTCTTCAGCTGATATAAGGTTTCCTGCATATTCTAGTATAAAATCTCCTTTCGATCTATTTATGGTAGTTTTTATTCCTCGTCCTAAAATAGAAAGAACAACAACAATATACCATAAATCTGATTTCAGAAAAAAAAGGAGAGAAATTGTGAAGTGACTGGAAGCTAACCTTTCCATTAATCAAATATAATCCATGAAGTAATTAGACAATCATTATATCCCAGTCAAAAAACAATTTTAACTAATTGCAACAGAATCATTCCCTGTGTCACATTCCATAGATTTAAAAACAATTTTCAATTTTTCCCCTAATTAAATGTAAAGAAACAATAAAACTTTTTGAGTGGTTTTTCTATGGTTACTGGTATATTAAAATAAAACAATACTTTAAGCCTCATATTTCAACCTGTTTACAACACAAAGCATTTTACAGAGGTAATATACAGCAGAAGTATTTTAGAAGACAAACAGCTAATGTTAACTATCAATGATGGTTTCATACTTTTATTCTCATAACTGTCAATTTCAAACCCTAGCAGATCTTGCCCCTTGTCACACCAGTATTTTGCAACCTCAAAAGGGTTTTGTCGCCTTCTTCTACTTTGCATTATAACTTCAAAACAAAAATCCACAAAACATTCATCTTTAGCTGCATAAGGAAAAGCTACCTGCAAAAAAAATTGAAATGGAATTAATCAGACTTATATCTGGATAGTTTGCACCAATAATTTTTGTTCTATGTGAATACAGCATCCCCCAACAACCTATCATTTATTTACTTATTTATTTATTTATTTATTCATTCATTTTAGGGGGGGGGTGAGTTTGTTACAAATATAATACAAAAAACTGTGGGGTATATAAACAATAAGCCATGATATCTTAGAATAAAACATAATCCTTCTCCTCCTCATCATCAGCAGCAGTAACAGTAGAAATCATCATCACTATTATCATCATCATCATCATCATCATCATCATCATCATCACCACCATCAACAACAGCAGCAGAGTAGCTGTATAGTTTTATAAACATCTTTATATTTTTTAGAACAATCCATACAAAAACATATGGTAATATTATACCAACTTTTAAAAACTTTAAAAAATGACAAACAAAAACTTTAACAATGAGACCTTTTGCCCTCAGCAACTGAATCACATATCCTTTATAGCTTGAAAAATATCATATGTACATGTATCAAGTATGGGATAATCAATCACTCATACAATGAAAAACATTAACATAAAACTTTAACACTGGAAGCTCTGCAGTCTCTCAAGCTGGGAGTTTGACAGTAGCTCTCTACACTTTGTGCAAGTGAGCTAAAAAAGCAATAGCTTGTAATTATGGGGGTATACATCTTTTTAGCGTTTATCACATCAGATTTTTACAACTTTAAAGTAAAAAGTATATAATATTTACGTATAAGCAAGGCACACACACACACACACACACACACACACACACACACACACACACACACTTAGATTCCTATATAAAATTTTGGGGTATATATTTTGTATATAACTCTAACATGTCTCAGGTATATTGTATCTTGTATGTAACTTTGTTCCATATTTAAAACTGTGGGATAAATAAATCTTATATACACCTGTAACTCAAGATTTATATACATGTATTAAATTTGTGGGGGTATAAAAAGTCTTGTATTATAATTCTAATTCATAAAGATGCATAGATTTGTGGGGTATATACAATATCTTGTATATATCTTAGATTCATTCATATACATGTATAAATTTGTGGGATATACAATAACTTGTATATATCTCGTATTTATATAAATATATGTATAAGTTTGTGGGGTATACAATATCTTGTATATATCTCGTATGTATATAAATATATGTATAAATTTGTGGGGTATACAATAACTTGTATATAACTCTGATTATTATACATGTATAAATTTGTGGGGTATATAATCTCGCATATAACTCAAATTTATATACAGTCAAATCCGGTATATTTTCATTGGCTTTGTGATAAAAAATTACATGTGATATAATAAATGCTTTTAACTGATTTTCAGGTTTTGTTGACATCTGCATGACTTCTGGACATAAAGTGGTGACTGTTTACTAAATAATAGTAACTGTATCCTTCTGGTATTAAATAAAGAGGTATTTGATTAACTCTTGAAGTAGTTTTATAGTTACTTTGACCTTGACCTTTAACCTAGTGACTGATTTGCAATCCAAAGAATTGTTTTGTCACAGGAAATAAGTTAAAAAGTTTAAGATCAATCAGACAAGACAAACAGTGCATCTTTAAATGTTAACAGACAGCCATCCGTCCCGCCTCCTGGACAGTGCCATAACACAGTATGTCCCATCAACATTAAGGGCCTATAACAATGAAATTTAATGAAAAGAAAACCATTCTTCATGTAAAATTCACACAAGAAAAAACATAAGGCCCATGGGCCTTAATGCTCACCGGAGGGTGTATATTTCTCATGACAATAATTAAAGAGAATGTCCAAATTTTCAGCAGTAAGGGCCAATTATATTCCAGGATTTTGCAAAAAAAAAAAAAAAAAAAAAAAAAAAAAATCCTATGACCTTTATCTTTAAGGTTATGACCTACATTCATATACACATGTATTAAAATGATCGTTAAGCCAATACCTACAATATTCTATACAAAAAGTTGATAGTTTTCCAGATATATTGACAAATACACTAATTTCAACAATTTCCCCGTTAAGTTCCTTGCCATTTTCCCATTTTGGGCCTTACAGCTATGATTTGTGCAAATCTAAAACTACGTGTACTAAGTACGCTACACGTAAAATATCTAAGATAAATCTCTTGTATCAATCAGAGGAGATGATTTTTAAAGATTCTTTTTACAATTTCCCCTTTATGGAGCACCAAAGGGATATATATATCCCCTTCATTTGTGCTCTTCACCTAGACATTACTGCCAATCATCCAAAATGGCTCTGTAGTTTCGCAGGTGTTGATTTAAATGTGAAAAGTTTACGCACAACAAATGAATATAGATGGCAATAGCTCATCTTAGCCTTTGGCTCAGGTGAGCTAAAAAATTCCGAATTTTTGATGTGGTCATAAAAAACACTTTTCATAATAGCCATCAGTGTTTATAAATTGACACTATCTGATAATCAACAGCATTGCCAATTAGAATATCTTTTGTGTATTTTCAAATAAAATACATGTATAAGTTAAATTTACTATAATTTGTGATTTTTATTTTATAGAAAGTACTTTTTAAGTGTTTGTTAAACAGTAATTTAGTTTCAAGTAACATGTTTATTGTCAATTTCCATTTTTCACAAGTTACCTGAAATAGCTGATTGCAATGGGTTCCAACGACACATATAACTTATTAACTTCAACTTATCAATTTTGAAATAATTTTTAAACCTCGATCATCGTTGACCAGTTTTGATTAAATTTTACGAGTATAATTTGACAATTGATCAATTAAAATTTTCTATGACAGTAGGTCATTGAAGTGGGTCTTAAAAAAAGACACTCCGCATATTTTTTTTTATATAGACAGACAACCCGACCTTCAAAGTAACACACATGTGACTGCAGTTTTATACTGATTAATGAAGAAAAACCTGATAATTGTTGTGAATTTATCGCTCTATTGTATGCCATAATTTGACACACACACACACACACACACACACACACACACACACACACACACAGAGTTCCAGTATTTATGATAAATGAATTACATACTTTACATTTATACCTATCTGAGTGTTGTTTTAACAGTTAAACAAAGTGTACTTTAGTATGCCTGAAAACTGATTTGTATGCCATAATAAACTACTGTTTCATGGAGAAAAAACTAAAGAATTTTTGTTTTTAGCATTTTTTGGGAACAGACAACATAATAATTTCTATGGGAATAGCCGGAAATGGGTATTTTTGGTGTTGCAATTGTGGGGGTAATTTTCAATGAAATACATAGAAAATGGTTTTGAATTTTAAAATCCTATGTGATTATCTGATAAATTCTATTATTTAATATGTGATTAAGAGGGGTCAATTGTATAGAATTGTGGGGTATACATTTTTAAAAATTATAAATGAGATTATTAACATTTTAGATATTCATCATGTTCATTGATATAAATTGTGAGGTATATACATCATAGATAATATTGTGTATATCACTCAGATTCTTATATGAAATTGTGAGGTGTATATACATGTATATCATAATATATTGTGTTGACACCACCAAACTATTGATTTAGCTACAATTTGTTAATATATACATTTAAAAAACTGTGGGGTATGTAACATTATTATATATCTTTTATGTGTGTGTGCGTGTGTGTGTGTGTGTGTGTGTTTGTTACAACCGTAATTATAGGTATAATTAGCATATCTAAGGATATCGGTTAATTGCATGTACCTGTATATGATACCCATATCATTCAAATCACTGAGCCTATACAATTAACAGGGTTTGACTATTTGTAACTGAGTTATATATAAAATTGTGGGGTATATAATATCTTGTATATATATTTATATGGGTTAGGGTTATATATAGTTATAATATACATTTCCTATAGTTTTATAATCTACAAGTTTCGGTTATGAATTTTAATAATCAAAAACACTTGGTCGCTACAATACCAATATATGAGAATGAAGAGTAATATATTTTTAGCTCACTTGAGCACAAAGTGCCGTGGGTCAACTTTTGATCGTTAACGCTCCTGAGGCCACAATTAGAATGCAATCTTCATCAAACATTGTCAGAATGATCCTCTTTACAAAAGCTAGCTCAAATTCGTATATTTGCCACGTTGGGTCAATAAGTAAATCACTAGGTCAAATAATAGAAAAACCTTGTTAACACATCTGAGGGCTCAATTTTAGACCAATTTTCATCAAACTTGCTGAGATTGATCCTCATGAAAAATACTAGCTCGAGTTTGTATATGGGTCATGTTGGGTCAATAAGTGGGTCATTAGTTCGAAACATAAAAAAAAATCTCTTTTAAAAATAGAAGCTCCAGTTTGCCAAAATCAAGATGAGTGTACATGTTTTCAAGTGAGCGTCCAGGGCCTTCATGGCCCTCTAGTTCTTATATAAAGGAACAACACCAAGAACCCAATTTTCAAGCAATACATTTATTTCCTTTTGAGATTTGTAGAATAAAATGTTGCAATAATTTACCTGACCAAGCAATGATTTAGGTGCAAGATCCCCAAATCTGATATATATAATCAAAGTAAAAGATAACTTTTCTACCCAGCCTTCTTCATTGTGAGCCAGTTTCATTACTCTGAAATATACTTCAATTCGTTCTGAAACCTAAATTAAAGGTACATTAACTTCAAAGTTTTGAAGGGAGTTATTCAAAATCTGTGACCTCAAAAAATAATAAATAAATAAAATACATTAAAAAATTGAAATAAATAAATAATAATAAATAAATAAATAAATAAATAAATAAATAGTCTTTATCATTTCAAAAAAAAAAAAAAAAAAAAAAAAAACAATAATAACTATTATACAGTTATTATATTAATAACAACAGTAAGGAACTGAGTGATTATTCAGGTCTTATTTTTGTCACAGTACTGGTAAATTTCTGCATTTTCTGCAATATAAAATGTCTATAGGCTTACGTTTAGCTAGTTTGTAACTAATTTAACCCCCTCAAAAAAAAAAATTAATTAATATGTAAATATATAAGTACTAGTAAATAAACAATGAAGAAAAATAATAACTAATAAATTAATAAATGTGGCGGACAGGGATCTGTAGGTGGTCAGGGTAGCTTATTTGGTACAGCGTCCCGGTGTAATATTCGGACGGTCCTGGTTGTTCGAGTCCCGATTTGACCGCGGCATTTTTTTCCTTTTCTTTTTACAAATATATGATACATTCCTTAGTTTAATAATAATAATAATATTATTATAATAATAGTAATAATCCAACCACATACTGAACAAGAATAATAATTATGTTTGCTCATAATTTTCTTTATACAAAAGACATATTTTATCTTAACAAAACGTGAGTTTTCGAATGCAGAAGAATGGAGTTTTATCTTTAAATGAAACGGGAACCAATCGCTTGCCTCTTTTCTCGTATTCTCGCAAATCCCATATTGTCTATGGAAAATGACACCTGCAAATTTATTTTCCGGTGACACACCTGGCACTTGCGTATCTGACTTAAGTTCCGTATTTTCTTCATTGCCCAAGGTTTCAATATTGTCTGCTTCAATGTGTCTCTTGTAATTTGATGATCTATTGGTCTGGTAATTACATAGGTCACATAGCAAATTCTTCAAATCCGAGCTCCACTTTCGTTTTGACATGCTCGGGCTGTCACCAATATAAACAAAGAAAAGACAACTCTGGTGACTATATTTTTCCGTAAGGGAATCAAACCTTCACTGTTTTAACATTAATATATATCCTTTTTGATGCAAAAATATAAGTTGGAGCTATGCTGTTGGAATTAAACTCTGTTTTGTATAAATTGGGTTTTATATTTTGTGCAAACAAATTTCTAGAGATAAATCTCTTTGTCAATTTTATTGTCTCGTATCCCATCCCTTTCGGTTCATGTTTATGTTTACGTCTGCCCGGCACGTGCAATTGACAGATTCCGCCAAAAATCGAGCGTCTGGTACATGGATGAAGAACCTTGCAAGTTTCAGACAAACATTCGCATACGGTTTGTATTTAATTTATTTTAGTTAATCAGGAATAACTGTTGTCAGAAATAAATAATTAATAATAATAATTAATTATAAATAAGCGTTTTTTAACTTTTTAAAATTAAAAGGGCGATCTACGGTGAATTCTTTTGTAACAAATAAATAAACAGATATTATAAATTTCGAATACATACTAATGAATTAATCAAGCAAAAGTTTTACGAGGCTACGAACGCCATATGTTTGTGTGCTTATTTGGGAGATGCCGTACAAGTTATTTGTGCATGGGATCCGAAATTTAAAAAAAAATTACTTAAAAATTATTTCTAAATTTGACTGTGTAATGTTTTTTATGCTTACCTCTAAATGAATAGGAAATCCAAACAATGAAGTTCATTTTACAATGTTTACATTAGCAGCTGATTAGCTAGACTAGAAACACACACACACACACACACACACACACACACACACACACACACACACTGCATATGGTAAATGAAATAATAGTTTTCATGATATTATAGTTAAGTTAAAACATAATACCAACTGGTCAATGTAATTTTTAACACGTTCAATTATTTTTTCCGAAAATTAAGTTGATTAACACAAAACATTTTTACAGGTTGATGCAGTTTCACAATGTCTGCTTGTTTATGTGGAAGGCCATGACACGGACAATAAAATTTGTCATGTCGCCTAAACACACTGACATCACAACAATACTTCAGATGTGTCCAGTGATTACAACCATCAAAATCACAAGCACCCCATTTTGTAAAAACAACAGACAAACAATGTTTTAGCTCTTTAGGCTGAAACAAAAGACAGACACAGCATTTCTCATCATCAGAGGTTTGTGAATCAGAGTCACTGTCATCATCATCATCTGACTAAATGATTTTCTGTTTTCCTGAGGGCCCTGGCTTAGGAGAATCCTTTACTTTTTCTGATGTGACAGAGGTGTCAGCTTGTGCTAAAGTACCTGATTTTTTCAATTCTTTAGAGGCTGATTTATTTCTAGGTTTAGACTTAACTGATTTCAATTTAGATTTTGCAGTTTCGTTTAGATAATCTAAGATTTTTTTGTTCTAGTTTCTGGTTCTGTTATTGCCTTTCATGCTAGAATTTTGTGAATTTATCGTCTTGGTTTAGGTTTACTAGGTGCCTTCTGAGCCTTGCTAAAAAAGTCTGTAATCACATCTCCATCTGCTGGTGCAGCATTTCCCTCTGGGTGAGTCATACCTGCATTTGGCTGTGTATTGTCTAGAGCTGATTGTACCATGTCTACAACAAGTCCAGGCTGTACCATATCTAGATCTGGTTGCACAGTGCCTTCATCTGGCTGTATCATTTCTACATCTGCTGTTTGCTTGTTCAAGTCATACTGGTTTAATGCCTGGTCAGTATGTTCAGAGCAATTAACTTCACTCAGTTTTTGTGTCGTCTGACTAGGCGACATATAGGGATTACTTTCTTCGTCGGCGGCGGCGGCGGCTTCCGGTTTTCCTTGTCCGGAGCATAACATTGGTGTTGTACGTTCAAATGACTCCAAACTTGGTGTGCATGTTTCTGGCAATGACTCGAAGTGCAATGCACAAGAACCGCAACTCTATCTTTTTCCGTTTTTGAATTATTTCCCTTTGATTGATTTTTATAGAGCATTTCTTGTCCGGAGCATAACTTTGGTGTAGTATATTCAAATGACTCCAAACTTGGTGTACATGTTTCTGGCAATGACTCGAAGTGCAGTGCACAAGAACCACAACTCTATCTTGTTCCGTTTTTGAATTATTCCCCTTTGATTGACTTTTATACAGTATTTCTTGTCCGGAGAATAACTTTGTCAACTAAAGTCACTGCACTTAATGTCATTGCCAGAAACATGCATACCTGTCCTGATCCAGTTATCCCCCTAGGTAGACTGGGTCCCAGAACACAATTACAACCGTATGCAGGGAATACGACATATGATATCAGTTTTGTGTTTTGCTGACAAAGTGATTATAGCAGAACTTAATTGACTTATACATTTTATATTGTTAACTTCAGTTTGACATTTATTAATCACTTCTATATTAAAAACACCTTAACACACTTGGATGCCTGAGTAAATGTAAGGTGTGATTTGATACAATGGCTGCTTACAACAATAGGTGAGACAATACCTTTCACCATCGAGTCCCAAATCAGTTGATTATTGGCTTTTGGGACCTGCAAATTTGTTTGCAAAATCAAATACTTTTTAAAAAAGGACCTCCAAAAATTGAGACCTATTTAATATAGAGTTAAGAACAAATATTGTTGGGACCTGAAAAATACCTCTCAAAATTGAATCCCTCGAAATCGGGACCCGACTGTACTATGCAGTGTCAGGCGACACATCTGTTTCAAAGAAACATATCTAGTCTAATATTATCTGATGTAGTAATCAGAGAGGTGTTAATGACATCTGGGGTGAAAGGGTAGATACCGCACTTACGTAAAGCTGACTGTAAGTTAACTGGTGATAAGGCTGATAAATAAGCTTTACAAGCAAGAGAACAGATATTATATCTATTGACAACTTTTGAATTTGTGCGTTGATATTTGGTGCATGCAGCCGAAAAAATTGTAGAAAATGGACCAAAGCAACCTACGTCCATGGGTTGCAAAATGTGGCTGGTGTGAGGTGGTAATACAAAAAGTACTACAGATTTGCTAATGGCCCAGTCAATAATGTCTGGTGTAGTGTGAGTCCTATGTCCATCATACATCAACAAAAGTTTCTGATGATCATTAAAGTTCCCTGCAGCAAAATTTATAGAATGATTTTCTAGATATGACTGAAATATAACAGAATTTGATTACCCTGACTGGCTTACATCACCATTTGGTAAGGAACAGCTCCTTCAAGCAACTCCTGTCTCATTCTAGCTCCTTGAAAAACAAAGAAAGGGGAATCTGGTGCCCTTTGGCACTACCACACCCAATGATTGTAGTTGTTCCAGACTTTTCATCAATTAAAACCTGCGGTTCATGGTCTGCTGATCCTACAACTTGCTGAGGATTTACATTTTGAGTAATACCCTTCTCATCTAAATTATAGATACATTGTGGTGTATCCAAGAGTTCATACTTTTCAAGAATTTTATGCATTTCTTCAAAATATTTTGAAATACTTTCTCTGGATGTGGCCTTTGCTCTTAAATCAGAAATAGTCTGAGGACGCCATACTTTTAGATCCTTTTGCCATCTCTCCAACAAACCATAAAACCATTTGAAGGACAACGGCTTGTCACTGGGTCTTAAACCAAGCTGGACTGTATAATCTGTGGCTATGTCTAATACGTCTGCTCTGGTATAGCCATATCCAATAGACTCCATATATTTTATCAATCTAGCTTCCTGATCAACATTGAAAACTGGGGCTGGACCAGAGTGAAATGCCTCTGCATCTATATACCCTGATACTCTGTCCCACAAAGTCTGGTCAGGAATATTATACATGTACTTCCTAGCTGCTTTAGCCACTGTAAGTAACCCATCATTAACTTCTATATAAGCGCTAGTTAAGCTCTTGGCTGAATAATTCTGGTATCCAACTCTTTTAAATGCAGCAGATTTCTTACATGTATTTTGAAGACAAACCAGTCTGTTTTCCAGTGTAGTGAATGATTCAGCAGATATGCATTATGATTACAGAATACAGGGTATTATTTTATCATTAAATGATCAATTTTATCTCAGTTATATTGTGCACCTGGTAAACAGGTAAACTAAATCCAAAAATTTGTACATGTAATTAGATTTTTAACTTAGTTAATTAGTTAATTTATTTGGACAATGTTGCACTGGATCTGGGATCTGGGAACAAGCCAATGTACAAGGGTATTTGGTATCCCACATCCCTTAATTTGAACTTTACCCCCACCCACCCACTCCCACCCCCTAAAAATAACAAGTAAAATAAAAAGAAATAATAAAAAGGTAGGGTCCTAGTGACAATAAAATAATCACAATGAAAACAGATATTAAGTAAATTCACTGATTAAAACTTTTTTAAATTTATTTTATTATTTTTTTTTTCTTTTTGTTTGTGGTGGGAAGGGGGGCTGTCTGGGTTTCCCACTATCTATGAAATGATCAACTTGAATATATAAAACGGTCTTGACCAGGGTTTAAAACCGAAACTAAATGCACAAATAAAACTTTGCCATTTTTGCGTAAACCACTGTACCACTTGAATTTAATTTAATCTAGCAGTTAAGTTTATTTTGTTAAAAAATTGCATAAAAACAGTTTGTCTGGCCAGACAATTTTAATAATTCATACCATGCCATTTTATACAACATCATTGACATTTGATATCATATATAACAATTTTTGTCTTTTGTTTTTGAAATCTCATACCTTGTTTCCATAACATGGGGATTACATTCTGTAACACCTTAAACTTTATTTTTTATTTTGGGAGAGGGCAAAGTGTTTAAGGTGATAGCGTGCAAAAAAATATGGTGTCTCAGCACTGATGGTTTGATGCAGGTCAAACATAAGTGAGAATATAAGAATCCATTATGAGTATCCATGTAGGATAGGGAAATCTCACCCGAGGGGTTGAATATTTCAGTCAGAGACGAGGCTTGCTGAGTCTCTGACATAAATATTCAACCCTTTCTTCCATTTTAATGTCAATTTTTGGCTTCAAATATGATTTACATATCCATGGGCGCCATGTTTGAAAAATTTAACTCTGTTATTCAACATTCTATATAAAAATAAAAAATATGACCATCAGATAGACTATACTTAATTTTGGTTAAATCTGAGTTTAACATTTGAAACGCATTAAAAATTTCTAAATTTTGGAGGTCTGGCTGTCATTTTCCTGCAAGATGACATCATTTACTCAAAGGATGACATCATGTGATTGTCACATAATTGTGACTTCAAGCCCATGTGAGATACACATATCTCACATAGGGAAAAACCCTATCTCACATGAGCAGATATGGAAGAAACACATTTCTCACATAGGAGAAAACCCTATCTCACATGAGCAGATATGGAAGAAAGAGTTTTCCTTGTTGTAGTCTCTTACTAGTTGGCTCAGTACCAGTATAATGGACCCGGTGGGTTTCACTGATTATCTGGGACATTTCAAATGAGTGTACTAGCAATATTAAGGTTGACTTAAGTGCACACTAGTACATTGCAGATCAGCAATGCACACTCATGCACTCCATGAACTTGTTATAAGTTTCACCCTAAAATAATTAAAAATTGTCTTATCACCAATAGCTTGAATAATAAAACAACAACCTAAATTTCTTATTTGAAAATGTTGTAATTTCCCTTAGGATCACTTTTAGATCATATTGGAATTTCAGTAACTTGATTTTGAATATCATTAATTTGATATCATATAGTAATATTTTAAACATTTAATAATAATATCAAAGATTGATATCATGTATTGAATTCATTAATTAAAGACATTAATTTCACATACATACTGGTGTCCATTGAACCTTTTTACTAAATATCAGTAGAGACAGGATGTGTGACTAATTATCCAGGTAAATTGAACATCAAACAAAGTTTACTGAATGCCTAAGTAAGTTCAGTTTAAAAGGTATGGAGGGAAATGTCTAATTGAACAAAATGTCCTACACCATCAAGTTTCATTCTAATTTAAAATGTCAGTATTGTTACCCAGTCTGTCAGCTTTCGGGAACTCACTTGCTATTCAGAAATGAGAGCAGTATTATTTTAAATTGCTAACAGTTCTATAGTACCAGTATTTTGTGTTTGTTAATTCACTGTAAGCATGGCTGGTGGCAGATAACCAAGATTATCCACCTCAATCATGCCTATGTACAAGTGGTTTAATCATTAATTAATGGTTATTAATTTTTTTAGATAAACAATTGCAGCAACTTGTGTTGCAGAGATATTTGTCTGGGAAATTTTGCCATCTTGGTCTTGGAATCATCAGTTTACCTGTTGAAATATGTAAAAAGTTTACCATCACAGTTTGAACTGGTGATATTTGATCTTTTCTCTCAGATACAGGAATAAAATCCAGTAATTTAATCAATTTAATTAATTAACTAATATTTGGTCACAGTTATGATAGTAATTTTGATAGAGTATGGTATAACTTGTTCTTTTTCAAAATTATACAAGATGAAAAAAAAAAAAATATTTTGTACCTTATTGATATACACTGTGTAAATATTCAATTGATATTTTCAGTAATTAGTATAATTTATCATGGAAGAATATTTGAGGTAGAAGATGGCTAAAAAGCTTTTCTCAGTCATTTTGAAGGGTGGAAACAAGTTGATATGGGATGAAATGATACAGATTTAGAAGTTAAAGTTGTATTACAAAGTTTAAACCTGCAGCATTAAGGGTAGAATTGTAAGCTCACCTGGTCAAAAGACCATGTGACTTTATGGCATAGTGGACTGCGTTAATTAGCATGTGTACATTTAACACCAACTTTAGCTAGATTTAGAAAGAGTTGTTTTGTTTATTGTTAAAATACCTTGTTAGTTTGATTTGTGACCATAATCCTTTTTTTTCTATTTATGGTTTAAAAAAGACAACAAGAGCCTTATTATCAGAGTTTAATGCCTCTCCAAAAACACATTTTTGTTATTAAACAGTTTCTTCCCTTAATGCTTGACAGATAATTTTGAAACTTAGAAGGTATATAATACAAAATTCCTTTTCAATTGATATGGTGCTTTGAATAAACAAGACCTATATTTATCAGAGTTTAATGCCCCCTCCAAAAACATATTTTTTATTAAACAGTTTTTCTCCCTTAATACTTGACAGATAATGTTGAAACTCAGAAGATATATAATACAAAATTACTTTTCAAATGATATGGTGCTTTGAATAAACTAGACATGTATTTATCAGAGTTTATGCCCCCTCCAAAAACATATTTTTTATTAAAAAGTTTTTCTCCCTTAATACTTGACAGATAATGTTGAAACTTAGAAGATATATAATACAAAATTCCTTTTCAAATGATATGGTGCTTTGAATAAACTAGACCTATATTTACCAGAGTTTAATACCCCCTCCAAAAACATATTTTTATTAAACATTTACCATTGAAACTTGGTAGTAAGGTATCACATGATACATGTGTAATAAAATAAACAAGAGTTAAATGCATATTTTACAATTTCCAGTTATTGTTTCAAATAACTGAATTTTTTAAATACAAAAATCTTATTGCTTCATTTTGGGGACTTCATAATGGCATCCCATCAAAATTAATACTTATTTATTTATTTATTTATTTATTTATTCATTATTTTTAAATGTTATATGTTCTTGACTACTGTAACCAAGTACATGTAATAGATGTACATAGAAATTATGTGAAATTATGTTTTAAGTTGTCATGTTTTCTAGGCTTAGTTCAAATATGAATGGGGTGACCTAAATAATGACCCTTCATTTTTTTTTACTCTGAATAGATGGTATACATAATGTTACAAACATGCATTATCAACATGGTTTTTGTCTGTCAGACCATTATCAATACCCCTTCTACAATCATACAGTTAAAGATGTTATGATATTTAATTAAGAAAAAAATGAAAAAAAAAAAAAAAAAAAAAAATTAAAATCCCAGGTTCAGGTTATTTTATATAAAGAGTTACACAAACAATTATTTTTGATTTTTCAAACATGATAGGTCATTTGATTTTTTTTCCAACATGGATTTTATTGGAATTTTTTTTCCAACATGGTAAGTTATTGGAATTTTTTTCCAAAAATAGAATAATGTTGGAATTTTTTCCAAAATAATCTTATGTTGGATTTTTTTTCCAAAATAGTATGATGCTGGAATTTTTTTCCAAATGAGTAAAATGTTGGAAGTTTTTTCCAAAATAGAATGCATTGGATTATTTTTCCAACAAAGTACTTATTTTGGAATTTTTTTCCAAATGAATGTTTTTCTTGGAATAGTAGCCTTTTGTTGGATTTTTTTTCCAAGTAAGATTCATTTGGAAATATTTTCCAGAAATTAATGTCTTTTTGGAATTTTTTTCCAATTGGAATATTTTTCCAAACAAAATCAGCCCTATGGAATTTTTTTCCCAACTAAATTTTATTGGAATTTTTTCCAATTGGAATTTTTCATTTTTCCAATTGGAATTCCAATTGGAATTCCTGGAATTCCAATTGGATTTTTATAAAAAACATTAAATATTTTAAAAACTAGCCAAAAATTTTTTAATTTTTTTGGTGAAATTTTTTATTTAAGAAAGGTACTTTAATATTACATAAAAATTTTCTTTATCAGAAGTCTCCTTGGGGTGGCGCAACTATGGAAAATAATCATTCCATAGTTGTCCGATCGCATGTTTATATATATATATATATATTGAAGATTTTAAAGATTACAGTTGTTTTAAAAAATAATATTATGAGATGTTAATTTTTTTATATAATTTTTTTTTCCTTTTTTTAGTATCGGTATATTGGTATCAATAGAGGCAGACCCTCCGTTGTCCGTCCGTCCGTCCGTCAACAATTGCTTCAAACGACTTCTTCTCAGAAACTTCTGGTCACATTTTGTTTAAACTTAGTCAAAAGCATCTATAGAACATTGCCTTTCAGGTGTGTGTTTTTGGTTGCCATAGCTACCAAATGTGGGTCACAATGACCTAAATAGTTAAAAACCTAAAATATATTTTTCTCCAAACCACTTCACTGAGATAAAATCTGATGTGATATTTGGCATCTACGGCATCTTATATACCAAGTTAGTGAATTTCAAAAATTTTTGTGCGTTTTTGCATTTATTTTTTGTATATTGTAAATAGATGTAGTACTTTTTTTACAAAAATTACAATAATGAATAAATTGAGGTGAACTCTTTTCCAAACATTATTTTCTGATGTGAAGACAATTTTCATTAAATTCTGTAAAATACAAGTCGCTTTTTGTTATGGATAGGAACTCTGCGATCCATCCATCCATACATCCATCAAAAGACTTCTTCTCAGACACTACTGGTCACATTTCATTCATATTAGTCAGTAGCACCTTTAGACCATTGCCATTCTCATTGCTGTTTCTGGTCGCTTTGGCTACCAAAAGTAGGTCACAGTGACCTATACAGCTAAAAGCCAAAACAATAAAAATAATGTTATCTGAAACAACTTCTATTGAGGCAACATGTTATGACTTAACCAGGTATTAACAAGACATACCAGTTACATTTAAACTCAGGTGAGCAAATTGGGGCCAACTTGGGCCTCTTGTTTTTTTTTTTTTTTTTTTTTTTTTTTTTTTTGGTGTGTAAATTTACATTTTTTTTATTTATTTTAAAATTTTTATTGCCAGTACCAATTTAAGGTTCTAATAATTCATTGTGATGGTGTTAAAATAAAAACAATTATAGGTAAACACAGATATACTGTAGAGTAACTTTTAATCATGCATGAAAAATTTTCGCTTTTCATGAGTATTTTTATTACAGTGTCACATGCCAAATATATATATATATATATATATATATATATATATATATATATATATATATATATATAAAATGAATACAGTGTTTACAATTAGTATAAAACATACGGCATCCAGCCTTAAAAGACTTATGAGATACTTTTGACTATAAGGATATAATAAGACTTAAAACCAATGTTAAATAAAACATATACATGTGTTAAGATATCAAATACTAGTGTAAAAATATAAACATGCACATGTAATAAGATATCAAATACAGTGTAAAAATATAAACATGCACATGTAATACGATATTAAATACAGTGTAAAAATATGCATGTGGTAAGATATTAAATACAGTAAAAAAATCATACAAATCTTTTCCTACATTGAGACATACATAAAAGAGTTTTGCTAAGTTTAAAAACAAGTTCATTACATGACATTAAAAAAGAAAGTTTTTCATAACTATCTAAAAACAAAAAGTCGTTAAAAATATTCTGAGCTAAATTAAAAAGTTCAGATCGCAAATCTTCATAAAAACTTCAATCAATTAAAAAATGTGTTTCGTCCTCAACTTTACCATACCAGTAGTACAAAAACCACAAATCCTTTCATTTAATGGAGATTTAGGCTTGCTCTATCGACCAGTTTCAACATGCAAGGGCAGGCAACCGCTTCTAAATTTCGCTAAAATAGAACGTTGACATTTAGGTATGTTATTAGACACATAAAATTTAATTAAAAATATCACATTTAAAAAGCCTATAGGTTCTCAATTTGTTACCGTTTTCGTTGTTTCTATCATTCCATAATTGTTGGCACCAGTGTTCCTGATCACAGTTCAAAATGTTTACCTTACTTAATTCTAGATATGATTTAATAGAGTTAAATGATGTACACTGATCAAAAGTATTACATAAATCCATATCTTCTAAAAGTTTTTTAACATTATAATACAATACAATTCAAACATAAGAGTATGACACTTTAAGGCCTCCGTATTGTTGTCAAAAGAAATAGAATCTCTTGGTGGTCACGTGATTAAGTTTACATAATTGTCAAGGAAGCAGACATGATGTGTTGAATGTTGATGTGATGCACACTGGGAATAGGAGTCTTTATTAAAGTTGGGGGGGGGGTAAAATTGCATTAACCAAAAGGTGCTATATGTATGTGAACATATTGGTCGATGATTACTTACCTTATGTGATGCAGTGCGAATCATTATTATTACTGGTGTTTACTTCAAGCGTCGAGCTGTCAGGCCTTTGATTAATGATGTCATCACTTTTGTTTGTCGCGTAATATGACAAAAATAAAAAACTTCCCGAAAATGGGTTATCCCGAATATAGGTAACACAGGGTATCATTATTATTATTCTAGCCTGGTAATTTTCAAGTAGAAAGCAGTAACCAAAATAACTATGTTAATACCTTAAATTCAAAAGAAACTTTACATTGTCTATAAAAGTTTATGGCAGATTTAGATACGTGTAGTTCAGTTGACATAGATGAATATACCAAAACATTATATTAATAAATGCAGCATCCCAGTATATTAAATTTAAATTTAAAAAGAACAAGTTGAGGAAAAATAAACAAGAATGGTTCAATGGTGACTGCTTCATTTTACGTAAAGAGGTAAGAAGACTTCGTAAAGTGTTACAAAAGGATTCAAATAATTATATTGCAAGACAAAACTTTTCCTCCGCAAAAAAGGAATATAAATGGCTTTGTAAAAAAACCAACACAATTTTTATCAAAATATTTTAATCAACTAAATGATCTCGATACCAAAAATACAAAAATACTTTTTAGCTCACCTGACCGAAAGGTCATGTGAGCTTATGGCATGGCACGGCGTGTGTATGTTCGTGCGTGTGCGTCGTTAACACCTATTTTCGACTTCTCCTCCAAAATTGCTGGACAGATTTCAATGATACTTGGTCAGAAGCATATATGGGCAAGTGCAATTCAGATTTGTTCATGGCGTTGCCATGGCTACCAAAACTAGGTCAAGGTGACCTAGGGGTCCAAAAATCTTAAAAAATCTTCTTCTCCGAAACCGATGATGGGAGAAAAAAATCTGATGTGATATTTGGTTTCTCTAGGGTCTTAAGCCTATAGTTTGTTCATTTCGTGAAATTTGGTAGAAAAATGGGTTACGCGTTTTTGCGTTTAATTTTAAAAATTTCGTGAAATGGCTTCAAATTGTTATAACTTGACTATTTGAACAGATAATGACATGGGGTTTTCAGTTTTGACTTTTTCTTAAAATAACCTTCAAAATGGGGTCAAGGTCAAAGTTCAAAGTCATGATCTAGTTTGTAGTTTTGCAGTTTTAGGCTATTTTCTTCAAACATTTTAAAGATATATAATATCAAAACATTGTGAAAATGTTCAGAATGACAAAATTAAAAAAGATACGAAGTTTCCTAACTATATGATTATGCATATAGGAGTTGTTGCCCCTGAAATGTTATTTTTTGCTTATAAAAACTAAAATTCTGCATTAGCTTGAAAACTATTAACTTTTTGCATAAGCATATATATTAGAATATTGTAGGTATTGACATGACGGTCATTTTGATATATGACTCAAGGTCATACGTTCAAAGGTCAAGGTCATAGGTGCATAAAAAGCCAAAAATTGTTAATTATCTTGGAAACTATTAACTTTTTGTATAGACTTATATATCAGAATATTGTAGGTATTGACATGACGATCATTTTGATATATGACTCAAGGTCATACGTTCAAAGGTCAAGGTCATAGGTGCATAAAAAGCCAAAAATTGTTAATTATCTTGGAAACTATTAATTTTTTGTATAGACATATATATCTGAATATTGTAGTCATATATATTAGAATATTGTAAAGATGGACATGACGATCATTGTGATATATGACTCAAGGTCATGCGTTCAAAGATCAAGGTCATAGGTGCATAAAAAGCCTGAAATTGTTAATTATCTTGGAATCTATTAACTTTTGTATAGACATATATATATCAGAAAATTGTAGTCATATATATTAGAATATTGTAAAGATGGACATGACGATCATTTTGATATATGACTGAAGTTCATACATTCAAGGGTCAAGGTCATAGGTGCATAAAGAGCCTGAAATTGTTATCTTGGAAACTATTAACTTTTTGTTTAGACATATATATCAGAATATTGTAGGTATTGACATGACGATCATTTTGATATATGACTCAAGGTCATTCGTTCAAAGGTCAAGGTCATAGATGCATAAAAAGCCTGAAATTGTTAATTATCTTGGAAAACTATTTAACCTTTTGTATTGGCATATATATCAGAATATTTTAGGTATTGACATGGCGATCATTTTGATATATGACTCAAGGTCATACATTCAAAGGTCAAGGTCATAGGTGCATAAAAAGCCAGAAATTGTTAATTATCTTGGAAAATATTAACTTTTTGTATAGACATATATATCAGAATATTGTAGGTATTGAAATGACGATCAATTTGATATATGACTCAAGGTCATACGTTCAAATGTCAAGATCATAGGTGCATAAAAAGCCATAAATTGTTAATTATCTTGGAAACTATTAACTTTTTGTAAATACTTATATATCAGAATATTGTAGGTATTGACATGACGATCATTTTGATATATGACTCAAGGTCATACGTTCAAAGGTCAAGGACATAGGTGCATAAAAAGACTCAAATTGTTAATTATCTTGAAAACTGTTAACTTTTTGAATAGACATATATATCAGAATATTGTAGGTATTGACATTACGATCATTTTGATATATGACTCAAGTTCAAACATTCAAAGGTCAAGGTCATAGGTGCATAAAAAGCCAGAAATTGTTAATTTTCTTGGAAACTATTAACTTTTTGTATAGGCTTATATATCAGAATATTGTAGGTATTGACATGACGATCATTTTGATATATAACTCAAGGTCATACGTTCAAAGGTCAAGGTCATAGGTGCATAAAAAACTCAATTCATCAATTATCTTGAAAACTGTTAATCTTTGTATAGACATATATATATCAGAATATTGTAGTCATATATATTAGAATATTGTAAAGATGGACATGACGATCATTTTGATATATGACTCAAGTTCATACATTCAAGGGTCAAGGTCCATAGGTGCATAAAAAGCCTGAAATTGTTAATTATCTTGGAAACTATTAACTTTTTGTATTGACATATATATCAGAATATTGTACGTATTGACATGACGATCATTTTGATATATGACTAAAGTTCATACATTTATAGTTCAAGGTCATAGGTGCATAAAAAGCCTGAAATTGTTATCTTGGAAACTATTAACTTTTTGTATAGACATATATATCAGAATATTGTAGGTATATATATTAGAATATTGTTAAGATGGACATGACGATCATTGTGATATATGACTCAAGGTCATATGTTCAAGGGTCAAGGTCACAGGTGCATAAAAAGCCTGAAATTGTACTTGAAAACTATTAACTTTTTGTTTAGACATATATATCAGAATATTGTAGGTATTGACATGACGATCATTATGATATATGACTCAAGTTCATACATTCAAAGGTCAAGGTCATAGGTGCATAAAAAGCCAGAAATTGTTCATTATCTTGGAAACTATTAACTTTTTGTATAGACATATATATCAGAATATTGTAGGTATTGACATGACAATCATTTTGATATATGACTCAAAGTCATTCGTTCAAAGGTCAAGGTCATAGATGCATAAAAAGCCTGAAATTGTTAATTATCTTGGAAACTATTTAACCTTTTGTATTGGCATGTATATTAGAATATTATATGTATTTTTGACAATGATTTTGGCCATATCCTCAGGTGAGCGTTAAGGCCCATGGGCCTCTTGTTGGAATACAATAGATAAAATAAAAATAAAAAATCAATTCAGAATTCATTATCAATGACAACCTAGACAAATCATTTTACAGAACTTTATTCAGAAAAGTTTATTAATTAAAACACAAAATTCTCATTTGACAACAATAATGATGACTCAGTCCTTATTGCATCTATAACATGTAAAGAAGTAAAAGACTGTTTAAAAAAATCAAAAAGTTCAAAAGCTACAGGTCTTAATTTAATTTGTAATGAATTTCTAAAATTTAGAATATATACATTAACTCTCCCTTTGGTTAAACTATTTAATAAAATATTAGATTCTAAAATTTTTCTAGTTGATTGGAACATTTCTGTTATATCTGTAATACATAAAAATGGAAGCCTACATGATTGTAATAATTACAGAGGGATAAGTATTAGCAGCTCCTTAGGCAAAGTTTTCACAAAAATTCTTCACTAAAGAATATCTCTCTTTCTAGATGAACATGACATAATACACGACAATCAAGCAGGATTTAGGAATGATCATAGAACTACAGACCAAATTTTCATTTTAAAAACATTATTAAACAAATATTTATATAGTTTAAAAAAAATTGATGCATGTTTTGTTCAGTTAGGAGAAACGCTTTATTTTTTAAAAGGAATAATATTGGCATTTCAGGAAAGATTTTTGACATTATAAAAAACCTGTTCAGTAATGCACATATGTGCTTAAAGAAAGAAAACTATATATCAACACCTATAAAAATAAAAAAAGGGGTAAAACAAGAAAACAGTCTCTGTCACAGAATGATCCAAGCAGCTATTGCTAGCAAGATGTAATTATTATTATTTTTTTTTTAATAAATAAATTGAAGATTATCACACATTTACAAAATTTATTACAATAATTTACATTTAATTACAACATAGTACATTATTTACAACTTCAACCTTAGTCATGATGACACACGGAAACACGATTGTCTATTCTTATAACTCTTTTTTATACTGTTACTGTACATATACTGTTTATATACTGTTGCTTTACTGTTTTTACTATACTGTTCATATACTATTACTTCACTGCTGCACTGTTTTTACTATACTGTTCCTATACCTTTCCCATACTTTAATTACTATACTGTTCAATACTTCATTTCCCGGGTGTAGATTTGCCATGGAATCCATGGAATTTCCATCGATTTTTTCGTACATGGAAAGTGTGGAGTATTGGAACCGTATGTTCGTGGAAATTCCATGGACATGTATTTGGAAATTCTATGGACAATGTACGTGGCACGTCCATGGATATTTTGGAGTATTGGAACCGTATGTACGTGGAAATTCCATGGACATGATGTACGTGGAAATTCAATGGACATGTACGTGGAAATTCCATGGACATGTATGTGGCAAATCTATGGACATGTACGTGGCAAATCTATGGACATGTACGTGGCAAATCTGTGGACATGTACGTGGCAAATACATGGTCGATGTACATGTGTCAAATTTTTAAAAAGTGATCCATCCAGATGAAGTATTTATAGACAGCATCAAGAAAAAATGGCTAACTCTGTGAGTCAGCACATTTTGCTGAAAATATGAAATGACATATTTGGTGACTTTTTGTTGCCTATGACTGTTTTAATAATTATTAAACAAAATCACATCAAGTCTTTAGAACCTCACAATTGTATTTTATTCATGATATTTTCATGTTCATACAGATCTTTAAAAGATTAATTGCTCACTCTTAATGACAAGTAATATATCATTTTTTATTTTAAAAGATTGCTCACTCTTAATGACTATTAATATATCATTTTTTATTTTAATTAAACTTTATAACAAAAATAGTTGCCTGTATCATTTATGTTAGTTACATGATAGAATGAAGTTAATATAACCCACATGGCACTTTCAATACAGCTAAATAATTCCCAAATGACACTTTCAATGGTCTGCTTATAATTTCACTAGATTCCATTATCTCAAAAAGGTTTCCTTTGTATAATATCCAGTAACTTTGCAACAAAATATAAGATTTTATGTCCTTCTTAGTCTTGTATAGCTGAAATGTCTCAAAATGCTGGTCATACTAGGCAGCCATCTTTTTTTTCTTGTTGTTGTCTAGCAGAACCTCCTAATTGTATGAACAAAGCACTTGAATTGCTGACCTAGACACTTGAGAAAAATGCCATCGAAATCCATGGAATTTCCACGTACAGAGTTTGTTGAAAATGCTGAGCCTGAAACTTTGTATATTTTGTTAAACTTTCATTGACAGACAAAAATTTGCCACAAAAATCCTTGTACATGTCCACAGAAATTCCATGGAAAGTGTGTACATGTCCATGGTCAAAAAGATGGCAAATTTAGATTTTTCCATGGACAAGTACACACTTTCCATGGATTTTTGTGGCATTTCCGTGGAAATCCATGGATTTTATATGGACATGGACATATTTCCATGGAATTTCTACAGCCGGGTTCTCCACAACATGAACCTGTAGACAATTAACAGATTTATGTTAACTACAATACTGGCAAACAAAGAAATCTCAGAAACATATCATAAATACAATTTATATTCATATAAACATATTATTTACAGGTACAAATTTTCCATATCACACCTGTTAATTTGTGATGTACTGGTATTTGACCTCTTTCACTTCATTTCACGCAGTTTTGGTATTAATAGTTTCAGTATAAGCCAAAATTTATTTAGAAAATATTTTTTAACCTAAAACTGCATAAATGCTAAATATATACTAAAGAATTTAACTATTTACAAAACATAAAAAAAATTATTTTTATATATACATGTATATATACCGGTATATATATATATATATATATATATATATATATATATATTTTTTTTTTTTTTTTTTTTTTTGGGGGGGGGGATTAAATAAAAGATACATATATACCTTAATACATAATTTTGCACAGAATATTTGTCATAAGACTTGGAGAATGTCAAACTGAACATTTTAAGCGGTTACTAGTAAACATAATGCAAAAAAGAAAATTGTACTTACCTTAGAGGGAACACTTCAACTGCCCACTTAAAGCAGATAAGTTATGTTGGAATGTGACTGTTTTATGTACAGCACCAAGATGTTCATACCCTGCTGTCTCTGGAGAAACTGACTCAAAACTTAAAACATGCACAAATATGCTTCAGTGAGAGCATGAGATTTTTCCACATGACTGCTCAAGCACAGGTGAACATGTGTCGATGAACTATGTATCTATATAGTTATGTAAAGGGTATATGAGAGGTTATGTAAAGGGTATATGAGAGGTTATGTAAAGGGTATATGAGAGGTTCTGTAAAGGGTGTTAAAATACTAATCTTTCAAAATATATGTACAAAAATAAAACATAAAATTTTACATATCAAATGTGACAGTCTCAGTCCCACTCTTTTCAACATATATCTACATGACATAAATTCATGTTTTGCTAATTATAAGGAAACACTAGAACAGCATAATATTAACCACTTATTATTATGTTATTATCTGAGACCCAGTCTGGCATGCAAAACTGTTTGAACCAATTATCAAATTACTGTGACACATGGAATTTAAACATCAGTTTTCCGAAAACCAAGATTATGATATTTGGCAAATCAAAAATAAAGTATAACAATTTAAACTTCCATTGTGGCTCAAAAAATCTTGAGATTGTAGACAAATATAAATATTTGTGTATATAAGCTTTTTCTTCAATGGTAATTTAAAACATGCAGCTAATGACATATATAATAAAGGCCTAAACTGAAATCAAAATTTTCCAACTTTGATAATGTACCATTAAATATCGCATTAAAATTATTTGATACATTAATAATACCTATTATAAATTATGGATGTGAAGTTTGGCTAGGTTACTATGATATTAATATTTCAAATATAGATAATTTACCGAAAAACTTCACCATAAAATTCTGAAAAATATTTTAGGTGTAGAAAACAATCATCAAATTTAGCATGTAGACTTGAATGCAATTCAAAACCAGCAATAATCTCATACCTTACTCAAATGTATAAATATTACATCAGACTGTAGAGTTCATTAGACCAAAATAGACCGGTTCATAGTGCATTTCTTACTGATCAGAATTTCTCGATCAAAAATCAAAAAGTCAGTTCTCTGTCCTGTTTAAATTAATGGAAAACCTAAACATAACTATAAACTTAAATAATGAATTGTCATCCCCAGAAAATTTCAGATTGTTACTTTCTCAAAAATGAAAACATGAAACATCAATTAAACTAGAAAATATAAAATCAAAGATAACAGACAGCAAATTAGAACTATATTTACTTCACTGTACAAAGAAAATGAAATCCAAAATTTTACTCTTAAGTATACCTAAACCTGCGAGGGCAAATATAACAAAATTTCGAATTAGTTCTCATCCTTTAAAAATAAAACATGGCAGATATACAAGACCTAAAATTCCTAGAGATCAAAGATTTTGCAACTATTGTAAAAAAGTAGAAACAGAGATTCTCACTTTGGATTGTGAAAAATACACTTTCTTGAGACAATGTCTTTTCAAAGCCTTTGATATTCCACATCAAAGTTATACAGAAGAAAACTTTTTACTGTTAATTGCAAAAATTTTAAACCTTGAAAATATTAAAGAATGCAATGCAATACATAACTTCCTTCGAGATGCACTAGCATTCCGCAATTTTAATACCATCAAAGATTTTTGAAATTTTTCTCTACTTTCACATCATTGATTGTAAACTAATTTTAACTTATATGTCTAGGATAATATCATGAAAGATGGATACTCAACTACTGATTTGTAATATTTATATACTAAATTATTCAATATCCTTATTGGCATGTTAAAAATACATGATATAATTATTAACATTTGACTAAAAACTGTCACTAATAGTTCTATAGTAAATATGGACTGTTTATTAGTGTATGGGTACATATACATATTTGTATATGTTTGCATCTATCTATCTATCTATCTATCTATTATCTATCTATCTATCTATCTATCTATCTATCTATCTATCTATCTATATATATATATAGTGTTAGATATACCTAATTATTGGGTCAACCGTCATTCCAAGACTCGTGCTATTGGGTCTTTGATTGACTATTGGGTCTTAGATTGACTATTAGGTCAAAAGACCCAATAATCCTACGACCCGATAGTCAAGTATTGATAGAATGGTGCAAAATTTGAAAATAATTAAATGTATCCCTAACATTTTATACCGCATTATTGGGTCCAAAAATTCACCCCACCGACGACCTACTGTAAAACGCAGTTTTGTATATAAATGATATAACTTTTCGGTAACCTTCGGAAATTCTTGGCAACCGATCGTCCAATCAGCACACAGAAGAAGTTTGCTGGAACCAGCAAACATGGCTGCCCCCATATAGTCGCCTCGGAGTACAAGATCAAATGGCGTAATGATGCTGTGTATGTATTTTTTAAGATTTCTTTCTAACTTTTTATACGCCCGTCAAAGACGGGGCGTATAATGGGATCACCCTTGGCGGGCGGGCGGGCGGGCGTCCGGGCGGGCGTACTGGCGGCGGGTTTGTCCAGCCCATAACTCTGACATCTATGGTCAGAATGACTTGAAACTTGGTATGCTTACTTACCACGATGATGCGAAGTGCAGTGCTCAGGAACCGTAACTCTAGCTTCCTTAATTTTTGAGTTATTCCCCTTTGAATGCTGTTAGCATGTTTTTCCGGATCATAACTTTGACATCTATGGTCAGAATGACTTGAAATTTGGTATGCTTACTTACCACGATGATGCTAAGTGCAGTGCACAGGAACCGTAACTCTAGCTTCCTTAATTTTTGAGTTATTCCCCTTTGTGTGCTGCCAGAGTACGTGGCGGGTTTGTCTGGCCCATAACTCTGACATCTATGGTTAGAGTGACTTGAAACTTGGTATGCTTACTTACCACGATGATCCGAAGTGCAGTGCTCAGGAACCGTAACTCTAGCTTCCTTAATTTATTCTACCAGGGAGCAGATACACATAGAGTTGTAGGCTGAAGTACTTGCTGTCTTTGAAACAACCCAGTTTACTAGAGATTACCTCAATTTTGTGATGAAGGTTACAAGAACATGATGGTAAAATTATATAAATGGTGTGGCTGGTGGTAAGTCTATTTTGTTACTGAAAATAATACCAAAATCTCAATAATTACTATTTTTTTTATTGGACCTAACAGTTGAAGCAAAATTTAATTGTCATTCGTAAATAAACGACCAAAAATTGTATCTGAATTTAAAAGCTCTTGGCACATCCCTTTCAAACAGAAACAACATTGTAATTTTATTTTAATATGGGAAAATTAGTTCACGAGATTAGACCTGATTAATTCAATGGCTGGAAAACTTTATTATTTTTTTTCAAATGATATTTTAGATAGTCTGTTACAGACTTACAATGCATTTTGTTTGATGAAATGTGAATTTTAAAATTAACAAATCTTGAGTGAAAGAAAACGACACATTAAATGGTCAGTGTGAGAGAGAAAATGAACGTGCAATGTCCTCCTATTTGAAAGGTTTCAGTGGCCAAGTGGTGTTAAGCACGTGCTGAAGGATCAAAGGGCCTCTCACCACCTAGGTTTAAATCCCACTCAAGACAGATCCTAATTTGAGAAAGTTTGTCAGTTCACTTGTCAAAGGTCAATGGTATTCTCCAGGTGATCCGGTTTCCTCCACCATCCCTGAACTGACTGTCTCGACATAAGTAAATGAATCTTGACTAGGGAGTAAAATTCCATTACTCCATTCCACTTTATAACAGAATTAACCACCTCAATACAAGTGAATGGGTCTTGACTAAGGCGCAAAAGTCAATCATTGCACTCCTCCCATTTTAAGTGTCGTTCACAACATCAAACACCGGATAAGTCAAACTACATGTTTGTATTTCAATTCCAGTGGAGTTCAAAATAACGTGATTCAACTGTATATAAGTTAGGATAGTTTATCTTAAATTTGATCTTACCATCAATAATATTTTTAGGATGGAGCGGTAAAACACTTATTTTGAGAAAATGATAATTATTTAGCATGTTTAGGTCACCTTTTTTTCATTAAAACAGTTTCAACATGCTGAAATTAAAAAGTACACATGAGAAAACCCTACCGCCAAGATTGTTTGCAAAATAAAAGAAGGAAAAGACCAAGAGGGTTTTGATATAAATATGTTAATAAGATTAAAGGTATGTACATATCTATATACATATACATGTAATAAGCACTAGCTCAAACAACTTAAAAGATATTGCTTATTATCATATACTTAGTACTAAATACATTTGTACATAATTTCTTAATACCTTGATGGCTAAATTCGTATCACCAGACTAATATCGATATCAGACTAGCTACTTGGAACAAATTTATCCTTTCATAACTTCTCGGATTCAATTAAATGTTCGCCCAGCTGAGGTGGAATATATTAATTATTATAGCAGACCATTGTTTACATAATTGCCATTGGGAGTAAAGAGTGATAGATTTGTTTGCGAGTAGGTGTTTGGAGCTAGATAGGCAAATAGAAAGAAGAAATATAGAAGCGTTGAATACACACAAGTTTGTAAGGAAGGATGAGAAACCCGAATACTCTCGCATTTAGAACTGTTTTGAGTAGAAATACATTTTTCATGTAACTGATACAAGTTGAATTTTTGTAATTTCTGTCATACTGTAGTCAAATGTATATTAAATATAGTGAAAGTTTAAGTATATTATAAACAGAATAAAGACCGTCCTCGATCTGATATTGGGGTATCAGGTCTGATATAGCATATGATATGGATTTCACCATGTATTATTCTGTATAAATTGTTCACTGTGTATAATTGTTGATCACAACTTTACCATATTGAGCATAAGGTGATCAGATCATATCATGATCTCTTGTCATGGTAATTTGTTAACATGATCTCAAGTCATGTGAAGTCATATAAATCATCAGGTACCATGTTTAAGTTGTGTCACCATTGTATTTCACTTATTTTTGGCAAAAATGGCATATACATGTAGTAAAGCTTTTAAACTCTTTTTTTTGAGCAGAAACTTAATTCAGACACATCCTTAAAATAGGGTAAGACAAGTAAGTGCCCATTTAAGTGATTTTATAGTTTTGCCGTGTTTTCAGATGTCTAAAACTAAATACTAGTACCAGATCTTGACCTGATATTGATTTTTCAGGATGATATCAGGCACGATAATGAAAAAAGGGTGATAACATATGCTTCTAAAGAAGAGACAACCAATCTTCCAAATTCTGAATGGCAGGTGGCAAAGTTATTGAGGGGCAATAAAACAAAGTTTTACTGTATATGCACAATTTATCATTATTAACAATACATGCATATAATAAGTAATGTTTTTATGTAAATGTATTTTTCATGTAGGTAACTTACATATGAATCATGAAACCATAAAAAGTCCTTTCTTAATAATTTTTAGGATACTGTGTTTTTACAAGTCATTGCAGAAAGGAGATTTTCTGCAGGAATGTGCAGGTGATTTACTTTGTAAAGACGAGGCAGATTTTGAGAAGAAAAGTACTTGAGACATCAGAGAAATCCCTTGTATCCAAGATGCTTCATATATTATTTTAAATACAATGATAAAACTACACATGTGGTAATTATATTTTATGTATATATCTCTATATGTGTGAAAAGGGGTGTTGTCATTTTTGGGTCATTATCAGCATTGGTTAAGGAATGGAAGGAAGTGTTTGAGTTCACCAGAGTGACATTTATTGTTTAGCTATATGTACTTTGATGATTTTGAAGATCTATGAAATATTTGAAAGTCCACCTCAGTATAAAGGTCTCCTGCCCTACATATGTGATTTCTCAGTATTTTTAGGGCAATCTTTGTATAGATCTATTAGGCTTATTGTCCAGCTTTGATGAAAATTGGTACACTGATACAAATTAACTATGCAGACAAACTTCATGGTTGCATTACTATCATTTTTAGCTTTTATGGTATTTTATTCTTATTCAAGATCATTTCACTCATATCAGAGTAGCCACTTTTTTTTGGTGGAGAAAACTGAAATGCCACCTATTGCAGACTTTTTGCACATGAAATAATTTGTCTTCGCAGAGGCTTGAATTTAGCACTTATATTTTAAGTTTCACATTCACAAAAAAAAAAAAAAAAAAAAACAAAAACATGTCTATAAGTAGTTACTAAGTGGTGTAACTTATTGAAGTTATTAAATTGAAGTTATTGATTTTGAAAGCTTGTACTTGTATGTTATTTGAAAAACATATTAATATTATCAGTGCAGACCATAAACTTAATACTTTGTTGGAGTATTGATTATGAATGTGAAAACATTAGCTGTGTCTAAATGTGCTTATTTTTTGTTTAAAAGCTAAAAAATGCCAAAAACAATGCACCTTAATGCCACAAAAACTAAAAGCTATGAAATTAATTCTTCTGTAAATTCTTAATTGTGAATATAGATTTGATGCAAATTACAATCTACACTTTATTTGGTGTTATTCACATTTTGGGTGTATTATCATAGTACATATACTATTATACAGTGTCACTGACTGACAAATTTGATGCAAGGGGTAGGTGGTTCCATTTTCTCACAGTTCTTGGGCAGTTTTTTAATTTTTTCTGTTCTCTTAAATCATTCCACACCAGTCACTGGTAAGTAACAGATGTATTACCATGGGGTTAATGCTGAACATTGACTTGTTTTGTTGTGTTGTTTTTACTGTCCTGACCAACCTTATAATGTATCTGAATTATAAGTTTACATCTGTGCTATTTTCAAATTAAACCACATAAATGTTTAACTTGGTTGATACTTTTGAAAGGTTACAAATATACAAGCATGTTAACAGTCTTGATTGAAATGTCTATTTTGTGCTTGCAGCATTGATGCTACCAACATGTTTGGAAGGGCAGATTCCTTAGTAAATGACTGTGACAAAAGTGTCAACTGTACAGTTAAAAAATTAGTGATGGATGGAAGATGTCACCTTGTCATTTTTGCCAAAGCAGACTTTGACATTGCTATATGCTTACAGTGATGCAACAAATCTTTGGTGGAGGAAGGTAAATAATCTTTATCTCAAATTGAGGAAGATGCATAGACAAGATTATGGCTCAATGTTTCTTGTTGATATTAATGCCAAACCATTTGGTAGTGTGTTGTGCTGTAAAAGGGAGAGTTTTTATTCTTTTTTCTTTGTTGATACAGTGTCAGTTTCTGTACCACCAGATTTTTTTAAGCTCAACAGCTTAAGCCAGATGAGCTTATGGTTTTTCGTAGTGTGCATTTGTCCACCTGTGTGTGCATATGTAAACTATAATAATCTTCTCTGAAACTATTTGGACAAATTTAACAAAATTTTGTGAGGAACATCCTTGGTTGATGCAGATTAAACAATGGTCCAGCATCATCATCCTAAATCCAAGATATATAAATATAAATAGAAAAACACAGATAAAATAGTTATCACAAATTTATTTATAAACTGAATTTGTTCACAGAGAGTTGATAGATAGAAAGATGTTTAACATATGTAACAGGTTTTTTTTCTAGAAATGTTCTTTTGACCAAATTTTATCATATAATGCAAATAAGGTGTTATTTGAAGCCAATATTTTGGAAAATCTTTTCTGATAAAATTGATGGACAGAATTTACTGTAACCAAACTTGATCATAAAGATCCTCAGTTAATGCAGATTAAAATTGTGTCTGGTATGGCTGTCTAAAATTTGAATTTAAACTTAAATGAAGTCCCAGTTGAGCAATCCAGACCCTGTTGGGCCTCTTGTTTTTTCAGGGGTATATTTTTGTTTACTTGTTATTCCTACAGAATGTGTCCATTCCACATTTATTGAAGGTATTCAAAATAAATCTGGTAAGCACAAATGTTCATCATAAAGTGAGGATGTGTCATGTGACACATTTAGATTTATAAGTCAAAGTCACAAGGTCAATTCTTAATGTTTTTACTTGTATGGACAAGTTTTTGAAGCTTGTGTCTGTTAACTGTTTTTGTTTTAACCTACATTTACCAAATTTGAATACTTTTAAATTTTGGATGATTAGAAGACTGTCATTCAAAACTAATCACACTGAGAATAGATTTGCAGAACCCTGATTGATTTGATATGAAAGGAAAATTGCAATTGAGTTATATGTATATTCTTAACTTTTTCAAGTTGGGTCCATGATGGCCAAGTGGTTTTGTTTGTGTTACTAAAAGATTGGTCATGAGGTCTCTCAGCACTGAGGTTGTGGGTTTGAATCTAATTCATGCTTATCTGAGAAAGACTTCACAGTGGGTCTGTGGTTTTATTGGGGGTACTCCGACTTTCTCCACCATTAAAAGTGACTTCCCTGGTATAAGTGAAATAAACTTGAAAGGATGTAAAAAAACATTGAAAAAGAAGCTTTTAAGGGTATTCAAGAGAAATCCAATTCTGTTATATATAATAATAGTGATGAACAGTTATCTTATCACAAGTCTACTATACTCACTGAGGATGTTTTGGAAGTTTTCAGGTTTCTGCCATAATTAGACAGACCAGAATGTGTCTGTCATTGCTCAGCTCAACCTGTTGACATCTTCATTTGGTAAATATACTACATATATGGCTGGTTACAGAGATGTGCATGAGCTTGGGTGGGCGGGGATTAAGGTAGCATTGTAATCTTTGATTACTCTTCATGTTTATCTCTTTTCAGTACTGTAATACTTGATCACTTTACTTACAGAATAAAAACTATGAAAGAGATGCCATCTTGGAGAAATATATATGGACGAAGCTTCCAGGTATACCCAAGAAAATGTATATATATAGCACTATTGGATCTTACTCAAAACTTAGTCTTCAGTATATTTTATAGATGCTATTGGGGTCATGGCGCAATAATGAATATTATATATATAGCACTATTGGGTCTTACTCAAAACTTAGGCTTCAGAATTTTACCAACAATACAAACAAGTTCATTGTGGAAAGAGGTAACAGTTGTTTGCCTGTATTTCAGTTAAAAATTCTTTTCAAGCAGAGTACAGAATTTTATTTTCTTCCAAATTCTTGCCTTTTAAAGATAAGTTGTTTTTTAGGCTATGATGTAGTTAGTTGATGTAAGTGAGTGTGGAGATAAACAGTAAATTTTGGGTTGTATGGCATTTAGTTATAAAATCCTACAGATTTTTATTCAGGCTTCTGTAGGAAACTTAACCAGTTACATGTACATCTGTGGAAGTGGAGTGGAGTACTGGAGTTTATGTCCCAGTCTAAGATTCTTTCACTTATTTCCAGATGGTCAGTTCTGGGATGGTGGAGGAAACCAGAGTGCCCAGAAAACTACTGGCCTTTGGCAAGGATCTGCCCCAAATGGAATTAAAACCCAGGCAGTGAAAGGCACTGATCCGTAAGCAGTAATGGTGTTTACGGCCTAGTCAAGATTCTCTCACTTATTTTGAGGCAGTCAGTCTTGGATGATGGAGGAAACCAAAGTGTCCGAAGAAAACCATTGACCTTTGGCAAGCGAACTGACAAACTTTCTCACACTAGGATCTGTCCCATGTGGGATTCAAAACAAGACTGTGAGAGGCGCTGTGATCTGTATGCCCGCTTTAGACCACTCGGTATGGTGCATATTGTTGTAAACCATTTTAACCACAAGCATATCAATGACTAACATAGATATGTTAATTTTGGCAAAAATGAAAGAAAGACTGGATGAGATATAGTACTTGTGAGGGGATTGGCATTTTTAGCTCACCTGAGCACAAAGTGCTCAAGTGAGCTATTGTGGTGGGTCATTGTCCGGTGTGCGTCGTGCGTCGTGCGTCGTGCGTCAACTTTTGATTGTTAACACTCCTGAGGCCACAATTTAAGTGCAATCTTAATCAAACTTTCTCAGAATGATCCTCTTGACAAAAGCTAGCTCAAGTTCGTATATGGGCCATGTTGGGTCAATATCTAGGTCACTAGGTCAAATTGTAGAAAAACCTTGTTAACACTCCTGAGGACCCGATTTCAGTCGAATCTTCATCAAACTTAGTCAGAATGATCATCTTGAGAAAAGCTAGCTCAAGTTCGTATATGGGCCATGTTGGGTCAATAAGTAGGTCACTAGGTCAAATTGTAGAAAAACCTTGTTAACACTCCTGAGGACCCAATTTTAGTCCAATCTTCATCAAACTTAGTCAGAATGATGCTCTTGACAAAAGCTAGCTCAAGTTCGTATATTGGCCATGTTGGGTCAATAAGTAGGTCACAAGGTCAAATTGTAGAAAAACATTGTTAACACTCCTGAGAACCCAATTTTAGTCCAATCTTCATCAAACTTAGTCAGAATGATCATCTTGACAAAAGCTAGCTCAAGTTCGTATATGGGTCATGTTGGGTCAATAAGTAGGTCACTAGGTCAAATTGTAGAAAAACCTTGTTAACACTCCTGAGGACCCAATTTTAGTCCAATCTTCATCAAACTTAGTCAGAATGATGCTCTTGACAAAAGCTAGCTCAAATTCGTATATGGGCCGTGCTGGGTCAATATCTAGGTCACTAGGTCAAATTGTAGAGAAACCTTGTTAACACTCCTGAGGACCCAATTTTAGTTCAATCTTCATCAAACATAGTCAGAATGATCTTCTTGACAAAAGCTAGCTCAAGTTCGTATATGGGCCATGTTGGGTCAATAAGTAGGTCACTAGGTCAAATTGTAGAGAAACCTTGTTAACACTCCTGAGGCCCCAATTTTAGTCCAATCTTCATCAAACTTAGTCAGAATGATGCTCTTGACAAAAGCTAGCTCAAGTTCGTATATGGGCCATGTTGGGTCAATAAGTAGGTCACTAAGTCAAATTGTAAGAAAACCTTGCTAACACTCCTGGGGCCCCAATTTTAGTCCAATCTTCATCAAACTTAGTCAGAATGATGCTCTTGACAAAAGCTAGCTCGAGTTTGTATATGGGCTATGTTCGGTCAATAAGTACGTCACTAGGTCGAATTATATAAAAACATTGTTAACACATATGAGGGGATCCATTTTGGACCAATCTTCATCAAACTGTCTCAGAATGATGCTCTTGACAAAAGCTAGCTCAAGTTTATATATGGGTCATTTTGTGTCAATAAGTAGGTCACTAGCTCGAAATATAGGAAAAAATCTCTTATAAGAATAGAAGCTCCAGTTTGCCGAAATCAAGCTGAGTGTACATCATTTTCAGGTGAGCGTCCAGGGCCTTCATGGCACTCTTGTTTCTAACTCACCTTAGCTTTTGCAGTTGTTCACTCTCGGTCGTCTGTCATGCTTTAACATTTTAATCATCTCCTTCAAAACTAGTGAGCCAAATTTGATAAAACTTATTGATTATAATGCCCAGGTGAAGGGCTTTCAGATTTGCACAAATGAAGGAGTTAGTCCCCTTGGGGATCCTTAAGGGAAAAATAGTGAAAATCCTTAAACATCTTCTTTGAAAATACAAGTGATATATATTAGATATTAAATGTATAACATTATTATGACACCCAATTCCAGATTTGCACAAATCGTACTTGCGGGGCAAAAATGGGGAAATAGTAAGGTACTTAATGGGGAATATGATTAATCAATGTATTTGTCAATATATCCGGAAAACTATAAACTTCTTGTATAGGCATGTATATTAAAATATTGAAGGTACTGATATAACAATCATTTTATATATAAAGGTCATGGGCTCAAAGGTCAAGGTCACAGATGTAAAAGAATACTAAAATGGCTAATTATCTGAAAATTTATAAACATGTACTTTTTGCATAGGCATATGTACAAGAATGTTTTAGGTATTGATATAACAATCATTATGATATTTAATTCAAGGCATGATAAAAAAGACATGATGCATATCAATACTTTTGCTACCATTTTAGCTTTTAGAATAAACTGTAGCTAAACTTTGCACCTTAAACTGTAGTAAGATCTTGCATTGTTAGGACAAGTAACGTTCAATTTGTAAATATCTTGGTGGTGGAGCTTAATCTGGGAACAATTTTGAGGGTCCCTGCAATTATTGTAAGTTACCGTTCAACTTTTTCTGATGATATAAGCAATACCTTCAGGTGAGAATTAAGGCCAATGGATCTCTTTTTTAACACTTAAATTGATTTATACCACAAAACATAACAGATAACTATTCTCAATACTTTAAATTTTGTATTGAAATTCACCCATGTCAGTTTACTCTTAGATATTTCATCCCAATTACCTAGCTGTAAAGAAAGAGAAAAATAAAATATGCCTGCTTAACCATTGAAAAAAAGAGTTTTTAGCTCACCTGAGCTGAAAGCTCAGATGAGCTAATGCTATCCATCTTCGTCTGTCGTGCGTCGTCCGTCGTCTGTCGTGCGTAAACTTTTTACATTTTAATCTTCTCCTCCAAAACCACTGGGCCAAATTTAATGAAACTTAGTAACCATCATGCCTTGGTGAAGCTCTTTCTGATTTGCACAAATGAAGGAGTTATGTCCCCTTGGAGCCCCATAAGGGGGGAAATAGTGAAAAAAATTTAAAATCTTCTCCTCTGAATCTACAAGAGATATACCTTAGTTATTTCATTTATAACATCCTTAGGTCATCTTTTTTCAGATTTGCCCAAATGGTAGCCATGGAACTCAAAATGGGGAAATTGTGAGGCACTGAGCGGGGAATTTGATAAAAATTATATATTTGTCACTATATCTTGAAAACTAATAACTTTTTGTATAGGCATGTATATTAGAATATTGTAGGTATTGACATGATGATCATTTTCATATATGGTTCAAGGTCATATGTTGAAAGGTCAAGGTCACAGCTGCAAAAAAAAAATATCTTGAAAACTATTAACATTTTGTATAGGCATGAATATTAGAATATTGTAGGTATTGACATGACAATCATTCTGATATATGGTTCAAGGTCATATGTTGAAAGGTCAAGCTCACAGCTGCAAAAGAAGACTTAAATTGCTAATTATCTTGAAATCTATTAACCTTTTGTATAGGCATGTATATTAGAATATTGTAGGTATTGACAAGACGATCATTTTGATATATGGTTCAAGGTCATATGTTGAAAGGTCAAGGTCACAGCTGCAAAAGAAGACTTAAATTGCTAATTATCTTGAAAAATATTAACCTTTTGTATAAGCATGTATAATAGAATATTGTAGGTATTGACATGACGATCATTTTGATATATGGTTTAAGGTCATATGTTGAAATGTCAAGGTCACAGCTGCAAAAGAAGACTTAAATTACTAATTATCTTGAAAACTATTAACCTTTTGTATAGGCATGTATATCAGAATATTGTAGGTATTGACAAGACGATCATTTTTATATATGGTTCAAGGTCATATGTTGAAAGGTCAAGGTCACAGCTGCAAAAGAAAACTTAAATTTCTAAATATCTTGAAAATTATTTACCTTTTGTAAAGGCATGTATATTAGAATATTGTAGGTATTGACAAGACGATCATTTTGATATATGGTTTAAGGTCATATGTTGAAAGGTTAAGGTCACAGCTGCAAAAGCAGACTTAAATTGCTAAATATCTTGAAAACTATTAACCTTTTGCATAGGCATGTATATTAGAATATTGTAGGTATTGACATGACGATCATTTTGATATATGGTTTAAGGTCATATGTTGAAAGGTTAAGGTCACAGCTGCAAAAGAAGACTTAAATTGCTAATTATCTTGAAAACTATTAACCTTTTGTATAGGCATGTATATTAGAATATTGTAGGTATTGACAATGACGATCATTTTGATATATGGTTCAAGGTCATATGTTGAAAGGTCAAGGTCACATGCTGCAAAAGAAGACTTAAATTGCTAATTATCTTGAAAATCTATTAACCTTTTGTATAAGCATGTATAATCGAATATTGTAGGTATTGACATGACGATCATTTTGATATATGGTTTAAGGTCATATGTTGAAATGTCAAGGTCACAGCTGCAAAAGGAAGACTTAAATTGCTAATTATCTTGAAAACTATTAACCTTTTGTATAGGCATGTATATTAGAATATTGTAGGTATTGACATGACGATCATTTTGATATATGGTTCAAGGTCATATGTTGAAAGGTCAAGCTCACAGCTGCAAAAGAAAACTTAAATTGCTAAATGTCTTGAAAATTATTTACCTTTTGTAAAGGCATGTATATTAGAATATTGTAGGTATTGACATGACGATCATTTTGATATATGGTTCAAGGTCATATGTTGAAATATCAAGGTCACAGCTGCAAAAGCAGACTTAAATTGCTAAATATCTTGAAAAGTATTAACCTTTTGTATAAGCATGTATAATAGAATATTGTAGGTATTGACATGACGATCATTTTGATATATGGTTTAAGGTCATATGTTGAAATGTCAAGGTCAAAGCTGCAAAAGAAGACTTAAATTGCTAATTATCTTGAAAATTATTAACCTTTTGTATAGGCATGTATATTAGAATATTGTAGGTATTGACATGACGATCATTTTGATATATGGTTTAAGGTCATATGTTGAAAGGTTAAGGTCACAGCTGCAAAAGAAGACATAAATTGCTAATTATCTTGAAAACTATTAACCTTTTGTATAGGCATGTATATTAGAATATTGTAGGTATTGAAATGACGATCATTTTGATATATGGTTCAAGGTCATATGTTGAAAGGTCAAGGTCACAGCTGCAAAAGAAGACTTACATTGCTAATTATCTTGAAAACTATTAACCTTTTGTATAAGCATGTATAATAGAATATTGTAGGTATTGACATGTCGATCATTTTGATATATGGTTCAAGGTCATATGTTGAAATGTCAAGGTCACAGCTGCAAAAGAAGACTTAAATCGCTAATTATCTTGAAAACTTAATGTTTTGTATAGGCATGTATATTAGAATATTGTAGGTATTGACATGACGATCATTTTGATATATGATTCAAGGTCATATGTTGAAAGGACAGGTCACAGCTGCAAAAGAAGACTTAAATTGCTGATTATTTTGAAAACTGTTAACCTTTTGTATAGGCATGTATATTAGTATATTGTAGGTTTTGACATGACGATCATTTTGATATATGGTTCAAAGTCATATGTTGAAAGGTCAAGGTCACAGCTGCAAAAAAAACTTAAATTGCTAATTATCTTGAAAACTATCAACTTTTTGTATAGGCATGTATGTTGGAATATTGTAGGTTTTGACATGACGATCATTTTGAAATATGGTTCATGGTCATATGTTGAAATGTCAAGGTCACAGCTGCAAAAGAAGACTAAAATTGCCAATTATCTTAAAAACTATCAACTTTTTGTATAGGCATGTATATTAGAATATTGTAGTTATTGACATGACAATCATTTTGATATATGGTTCAAGATCATTTATTGAAAGGTCAAGGTCACAGCTGCAAAAAAAGACTTAAATTGCTAAATATCTTGAAAACTTTTAGCTTTTTGTATAGGCATGTATATTAGAATATTGTAGGTATTGACATGACAATCATATATATTTTGAGGTCATATATGTTTAAAGGTCAAGGACATAGCTGCATAAGTATACTGAAATTGATTTATGATTTGGAAATTATTCATTGCACTACAGTTACTTCATGCATATTATATAAGCTACTTATAAATGAAATGTGAGTGGATATATTTCTGATTAAGTTTTGTGGGAGTTCTTAACTTGAGAAAACTTTTAAAGTTTCTGTACTTAATATATTGTCTATTGCATTTTGCAAACTGCATTTGACAATATCTTCAGGTGAGCGTTAAGGCCCATGGGCCTCTTGTTTTGAAAATCTAATTATTCACATTTTAAATAATTTGATTTAATGCTCGGTGATCAAAAGGATACTGATCAAATAAATTAGAGAATCTTTTCTAAGGGGATGGCTGTCATGGTGGTGAATCATCTGATAGTTCATTGACTTGAGGTGGGGAGACAATTTTCAGGCATGCTCAATAAGAGTACCAATCATGATAATGATTAATAATATGTATTAAATACATTTATGATAAATTTTATTTTAATACATACACTTTTGGAAAAAGCAAAGCATTTTATGTTATGCTGTCTATCAGTCTTGTTGAAAATTTAACAGAGTTATCCCTCTCTTTCACTTAAATTTATTATCCACGAAATAAAAACCTTGTGACTTTTGAACTTGTCCTACTGTTTTAAGTGGCAGGTTGGTAAAAATGTTGAAATGAGTTGGTTATTCGGTTGGTACAAGTTGGTACTTAATCTAAAGGGTAAAACATGCTTGAAAAGTGAAACAAATTAATACTTGTATTAAATGTGGCGCAAATGTCAGGTAGAACTTGTAAGAAGACTGTCTCTACTACACTTTTGGATGATCTTTGTCTATCTCTTTTTTTCTTTGTTGCAAAGTAAAAATACACCTAATTCAGTAACAGTATTAATTTATGAAAAGACTTAATAGTAATATAACATCATTTATCAATAAAATTATAGACTAAGTAGGAGCTAGTATGTAGTATCTGTCAGGTGGTAATATAACATCATTTATCAATAAAATTATAGACTAAGTAGGAGCTAGTATGTAGTATCTGACAGGTGGATTTCTAAAAACAGATATGACCTTAATCATTTTCATTTCTCAGACAATTAGGAGAGTTATTTTTCACAGAAATTGGCTCTCCTCGCCTTTCAATTTATACTTCAGTAATTTTGTTTACCATTCCTTTTATTAGATTACGTGTGTGTGTGTGTGTGTGTGTGTGTGTGTGTGTGTCTGGAATTAACACCTATTTTTGAAACTACTAGACGGATTACAGACTAATTTTTTTCTTACATTTAAGGTTTTATCCAGCCTACTCTAACTGTTGCATTATTAAATATGGAGGACTTTGATGGCTTTGTAGACCGACACTTTGCTGCTATATGTCCTTAAAGAATGAAAACTTACATAGAACACTTGGTTTCCCCTCCTGAGAACACCATTTCTCTTGGTCATCGGCTTACTGACATAAAACTGGCTCATCTAAATGGCATAGAATATGAGTTGTCTGAAAATGCCAAGAATTTTACAACTCTTTAGAGGATCGAATTGAAGAGGTATTTTCTATATTTTGAATTTTACACATGCATTAAAATACTTTCAAATTGACACCTTCTGGACAAAGATTTTATTGGAGGTCAACAGATATGTAATTTTACTAAAACATTATGTTCTGCCTCAATAAATTTCTTAAAACATTGGATTTGGTCATCATCTGTTCTATTACAATTTGATGTTATGAAGGGGTATTGTGAGCAGTTGAGGGAGGCGTAAAAAGAAAGACATTGATCAAACAGTTTTTGGGACTGTACAATAGTGTAGCAATTTGTGAGGTGGTAAAGTTATAGGGTGGCAATTTAAACAAGTTTTACTGTATATTAAATTTATATTAAGAAACAGTTCTGTGTAAACATGTTTACCAAGGATTCAATTTACACATTTTTATTCAAGATTTTTTTAAACTTTTTTAGTTTAAATTTTTGAATGACAAATAAACATCTTTGACAAAGCTAAATATAAATGTTAATAGCTTGAAGTGATCTTTAAAATTACCACATTTTAAATCCTTTAATATCATAAAAATAACAGAAAAAAGAAGATTTAAAATTTTGCCAGATTTAAGGTTGATCATTACAAAATTTGTCTGAAAACACATTAAGGTAATGATTTTAATGAAACTTTTTATGTTTATTTAAGCTTACTTATGCTACGTTGTGAATTCCTGATTCGTGGAGTTGATCTTTAACTATTTTCAAATCTAAAAATATACCTATATAAATGAACCTGTAATGGCCATTTATAGATTTTTGCTATTTATAATAACGGCAGCCATCTTTGATTTAGGACGGACATGTCAGATAAAATTTATAATCTGTAGCAAGTAAGGACCTTTCATACCAAATTTCATTTGAATTGGCCTATTGGTTTCAGAGAAGAAGATTAAAGTTTACGGACGCACGGATGCACGCACGCACGCACACACACTTTACTATTCCATAAGCTCACCCTGGCTTTGCCAGGTGAGCTAAAAACTACATGTACTTTCAAAAATTAAATGACTGTGAAATACAGTATAATGCAGGTGAACGATACAGGCCCTTTTGGGCCCCTTGTTGAACTTTTAAGCTTCTTGTTCTCTCCTAGTGCCATTTTGTAGTAATCAACTTTATGACATATAAGTGAAGATCAATGTGTCATTTTTTTTAAATGGTCTGTAATGGTTTAGATGTACTGAAACTGATGTTCACCTTTTTATTATTTTAAAAGAATTACCAGTAGATCACAAAGAGGAAGATGTAGAAATTAAAGAAGAGAAGGATGTAGAGGTTGACAGAGAGGATGATGTAGAAGAAGATGTAGAGGAAATGACAGAAAAACAGAGATGGTGAGGTGACACAATGATACCTTTACTTGATAACAAAAGATTGTATTCAACTAAATGCTGATAGCAAATAATAATGTGGATGTTTGATTTAATGACATTATGTTTTAGGGTGATTTTACACTTCTTTCATTTTCCTTTTTTAGCTCACCTGAGCACAAAGTGCTCAAGTGAGCTATTGTGGTGGGTCATTGTCCGGTGTGCGTCGTGCGTCGTGCGTCGTGCGACGTGCGTCGTGCGTCGTGCGACGTGCGTCGTGCGTCAACTTTTGATTGTTAACACTCCTGAGGCCACAATTGAAGTGCAATCTTAATCAAACTTTCTCAGAATGATCCTCTTGACAAAAGCTAGCTCAAGTTCGTATATGGCCTATGTTGGGTCAATAAGTAGGTCACTAGGTCAAATTGTAGAAAAACCTTGTTAACACTCCTGAGGACCCAATTTTAGTCCAATCTTCATCAAACTTAGTCAGAATGATCATCTTGACAAAAGCTAGCCCAAGTTTGTATATGGGCCATGTTGGGTCAATAAGTAGGTCACTAGGTCGGATTGTAGAAAAACCTTGTTAACACTCCTGAGGACCCAATTTTAGTTCAATCTTCATCAAACTTAGTCAGAATGATCATCTTGACAAAAGCTAGCTCAAGTTCGTATATGGGCCATGTTGGGTCAATAAGTAGGTCACTAGGTCAAATTGTAAGAATACCTTGTTAACACTCCTGAGGCCCCAATTTTAGTCCAATCTTCATCAAACTTAGTCAGAATGATGCTCTTGACAAAAGCTAGCTCAAGTTTGTATATGGGCGATGTTGGGTCAATAAGTAGGTCACTAGGTCGGATTGTATTAAAACCTTGTTAACACTCCTGAGGCCCCAATTTTAGTCCAGTCTTCATCAAACTCAGTCAGAATGATGCTCTTGACAAAAGCTAGCTCAAGATCGTATATGGGCCATGTTGGGTCAATAAGTAGGTCACTAGGTCAAATTGTAAGAATACCTTGTTAACACTCCTGAGGACCCAATTTTAGTCCAATCTTCATCAAACTTAGTCAGAATGATCATCTTGACAAAAGCTAGCTCAAGTTCGTATATATGGGCCATGTTGGGTCAATAAGTAGGTCACTAGGTCAAATTGTAAGAATACCTTGTTAACACTCCTGAGGCCCCAATTTTAGTCCAATCTTCATCAAACTTAGTCAGAATGATGCCCTTGACAAAAGCTAGCTCAAGTTTGTATATGGGCCATGTTGGGTCAATAAGTAGGTCACTAGGTCAAATTGTAATAAAACCTTGTTAACACTCCTGAGGCCCCAATTATGGTTTAATCTTCATCAAACTTAGTCAGAATAAATTTCTTGACAAAAGCTAGCTCAAGTTCTTATATGGGCCATGTTTGGTCAATAAGTAGGTCACTAGGTCGGATTGTATTAAAACCTTGTTAACACTCCTGAGGCCCCAATTTTAGTCAAGTCTTCATCAAACTCAGTCAGAATGATGCTCTTGACAAAAGCTAGCTCAAGATCGTATATGGGCCATGTTGGGTCAATAAGTAGGTCACTAGGTCAAATTATAGAAAAACCTTGTTAACACATATGAGGGGATCCATTTTAGACCAATCTTATCAAACTGGCTCAGAATGATGCTCTTGACAAAAGCTAGTTCAAGTTTATATTTGGGTCATTTTGTGTGAATAAGTAGGTCACTAGCTCGAAATATAGGAAAAAATCTCTTTTAAGAATAGAAGCTCCAGTTTGCCAAAATCAAGCTGAGTGTACATCATTTTCAGGTGAGCGTCCAGGGCCTTCATGGCCCTATTGTTTTTTTTACCTCACCTGAGCTGAAAGCTCAGATGAGCTAATGCTATCCATCTTCGTCCGTCGTGCGTCGTGAGTTGTGTGTAGTGCGTCATCCGTCGTTCGTAAACTTTTCACATTTTAATCTTCTCCAAAACCATTGGGCCAAATTTAATGAAACTTGGTAACCATCATGCCTGGGTAAAGCCCTTTCAGATTTTCACAAATAACGGAGTTATGTCCCCTTTGGGCCCAATAAGGGGGAAATAGTGAAAAAATTTAAAAATCTTCTCCTCTGAATCTACAAGAGATATACCTTAGTATTTAATTTATACGTCCTTAGGTCATCTATTTTCAGATTCGCACAAATGGAAGCCATGGGGCTCAAAATGGGGAAATTGTAACGCACTAAGTGGGGAAATTGCTACAAATTATATATTTGTCATTATATCTTGAAAACTATCAACTTTTTGTATAGGCATGTATATAAGATTATTGTAGATATTGACATGACGATCATTTTGATATATGGTTCAAGGTCATATGTTGAAAGGTCAAGGTCACAGCTGCAAAAGAAGACTTTAGTTGCTAATTATCTTGAAAACTTTTAACCTTTTGTAAAGGCATGTATATTAGAATATTGTAAGGTATTGACATGACGATCTGATATATGGTTCAAGATCATACGTTAAAAGGTCAAGGTCACAGCTGCAAAAGAAGACTTAAATTGCTAATTATTTTGAAAACTTTTAACTTTTTGTATAGGCTTGTATATTCGAATATTGTAGCTATTGACATATCGATCATTTTGTTATATGGTTCAAGGTCATGTGTTCAAAGGTCAAGATCACAGGTGCAAAAGAAGATTTAAATTGCTTAGTATCGTGAAAACTTTTAACTTTTTGTATAGGCATGTATATTAGAATATTGTAGGTATTGACATGGCGATCAATATGGTTCAAGGTCATATATGTTCAAAGGTCAAGGACATAGTTGCATAAGTATACTAAAATTTGTGAATGATTTGAAATTATTCATTGCACTACAGTTACTTCATGCATATTATATAAGCTACTTATAAATGAAATGTGAGTGGATATATTTCTGATTAAGTTTTGTGGGAGTTCTTAACTTGAGAAAACTTGTAAAGTTTCTGTACCTAATATATTGTCTTTTGTGCTTTGCAAACAATTTTGGACATATACTCAGGTGAGCGTTAAGGCCATGTTTTGTATAAACACTTAACAACAATGTTATGGTCGAACTGTTGGAGTTGGATACTTTAGGCAATATAATGCCAGGCTTGTCTTATTACAAACCTTATTGAATCTCACCAAAATTTTTTAAAGATTTAAAAATTCATGTGTATTAAGTAAATCTTAAAATGTTATAGGTTTTCCCTATTTCATATTGCAATTTCCATTGGAATTTATTTTTTCTAATCAGGTGCTTACTTTTGGTCGAAATTGATTTTGAATTAAAAAATCGTACCTTGTGGTTTTAAGAAATGGAATCAGTCACCACTTACTGTGCCAGATAAGAAAATCCTTTACACTTGTGTAATATAATTAGTCAAATTTTTTTCCCTGTTTTGCATCACAGTTTGTGATAGATTGTATAATTATGTTTGATAATGTGCATACACTTACCATACCTAATTTCTTATATACTTTTAGGACAGCCAAAAAGAAAACAATGGGCACCAGAAGAAACCAAAGCAATAGTTTTAAAATGTGTATTTTTTTGCATCTGATTCACTGAACTTGAGAAAATTGTCCCCCATAAAAGTGATATTTGTATCTACTATTTGGGTTGAACACAAAATTTTTCTTGATAATATTATTTTCTTATTAATGAAATAAAGAACCATAAACATACAAGTTTTATCTTTGTTGTTGGTACCACTGGCAAATATTGTCTTGCTTTTGAGAAAAAAAGGGGACACTAGAGTTTGTTTTTCAGGATTTCAAATTAAAATGAAAAGTAAAGTTTTGTGTTTAACTGTGATTTTCCAAAGGTACTGGAGCTGCATTGACTAAACCTGACAAGAAAGTACCTTTAGTGGTTTCCTCCTCCACCCCAATTTCTTTTTGTCTCTCTCTTCCACCACACCTCTTTGACATGTGCCTGAAGGCGAAACAAGTCATTCTGCAGAATTCTTTTTTGTAGCTTACAATTTTTATTTAAATGAATTCACTACTGTAATAAACATATATACATGTAGTTTTATGTATAAATGTTTCTGTTTTGAAACTGATAAATATTGTAGATTATCATTTCCTCAGTCTTCGTGTAATCCTCTTTAATTACATCATTCCTGTTTTGTGCCTGTGAAGAGCACTTCAGTTATATTAAGTGTCAGAAATTTGTACTAATCTTCGCACTTACAGCTTGTACAAAAAGGAATCTGTTTATGCCACACCTCCATTATTGAGGTCTAAACCAAAAAACTATCATTCTTATCTCTAAATTCAAAGTGTCTGTCCCTTCAGGAAGCAATAACTATTAACGCCTTGAATATGTCAGGCTAGTGATCGAACTCACAACCTCCTGTACTTGAAGTGGATACTCAAACCATTATGCTACCAAGACAGTTCTAAAGTCACGACTTTATTATGGTTAAAAGTTCTGTGAAGTCTTGTCTTTAATGTGAAATAGAATTGATGTCCCTACTCGCAAGTAATAAACAGTTTTCTTATCTTACAAAGAAAAATATGTGGATCGTGTTAACTGTCATTTAAACCTACCCATCAAAATTAATATTATTTTTAGTTTCATCGGTTATAGTACTGCTTAAGCTGTATCGCTAGGGAAATCTAGTTACTCGCTGCGTGAAACTTTGTGTACATTTAAGATTTTAATGGTAACTGGCTAGATGAATGTCTCAAAACAAACAGCAGCATTTTGGCATGCATGGGTCTGACTTCTGAGTGGCACTGGTCAATTCTACAGTTTTCCAAATCTTTCTACAATGTTTTTTGAATGGATATATATTAAACCCATTTTGGGACTTTATCTAACGGACTACTTTTGAACATGACCCATAAAGAATGTAACTAAAATACCAAGTTGTACTTAAAAATCGTAAGGTCCTGTGTGTAATTTATATTGATAAATGTAAACGACCTAGTGCTTGATTCAGATACAAAGTACTTTAATCTAAAAGCTCAATGACCGCATGTTTGAATCAATTGATTAAAGTGTAAAACTGTAAATTTTACACTTTAAACTGTTAATTTTACACTTTAATCTGTAAATTTTACACTTTAAACTGTAAATTTATTGTATACTTTAATGTACATGTACCATGATATAAACCTAGTAGAGGTAATGACACATGTACATACCTAGTACACTATGACAAAATCAACTTATTTAAAATGATTTGTAATGCTTGATGCTGAGGAAATTGATATGATGATGATAATGAATATGATGATGATGGTGATACTGATCTTGATTTTTATGATGATAATTAAATACATGTACATGTCATTAACAATGATTTCCAGTCAAGAATATTTCAATTGCATCAGTCTTCCACAATTTATAGGTAAAGTGGCAGATATTTTGACCTCTGAAGTTTGCTTAGGGTAATGCGGAGAGAGGGTTCTTTGGCGTGTCAAGTCTATAACGACACCAATCATCAGTTTTTAAAGTTTCATAAAAACCGGTGACTTTATTTTCTCAATGTCGAAAGCTTGTTGAAAAAAACACTTACTACTTATTTTAAACCTTGGTCAGATTCGGCCAGGGTTCAAGCAATCTAACATATGAACTACCATAGCACTATATTATCTTAACTGTCGTAGTTTTTTGTAACAACAAAATGATGATGATTACGATGAGAGAGAGAGAGAAGTATATAATCTATAGTATATAACATATGTATATCAATTTGTATTGTATATTACTCTCTCTCTCTCTCTCTCTCTCTCTATCTCTCTCTCACACACACACACACACACACACACACACACACACACACATTGTCTGATAACAAATCTTCGGTGACTTTAAATTTAAATGAGTTGAGTAATGGAGTTTAATGTCCAAGTCAAGTGAAGTAAATCGGAGTACCCAAGTACGACCAACGACCTTTGGCAAGCGAACAGACAAACATTCTCGCACAGTAATCTAGCCAAGGCAGTGATTTAACTTTGAATGGTTTATGTATAAATAATGACTTAAATAAAGGTGTAAAATTTACAGTGTAAAGTGTAAATTTTACAGATAATTAATGAAAGTCTAAATTTTACATATTGAAGTGAAAAATTTACGAATAAAGTGAAAAATTGACATATTAAAGTGTAGAATTGACATATTAAAGTGTAAGATTGACATTAAAGTGTAAATTTCACAGATTCAAGTGTAAAATTGACATATTAAAGTAAAAAATTTTACAGATTAAAGTGTAAAATGTACAGATTCATGTGTAAAATTGACATATTAAAGTGTACATGTTACAGATTAAAGTGTAAAATGTACAGATTCAAGTGTAAAATTCACTTTAAATGTAGGCCCTAATACGCTTCCGTACTTTACCATACCATTATGGACTTTTATTTTGCACATGCTCTTAAATTAAAAATTTAAGAAAATATATTGCTGAGGCAGCTATTGACAAAAAAAAAAAAAAAAAAAAAAAAAAAAAAAAGATTTTGACCGAGATAATATCAGAGAGTAATAGGAAAACTATGAATAAAGAAATGTACTTATGCTTCATTGATTTCAATAAGGCTTTTGTTCGGTGAATCATCCTCTCTTGTTTAACAATTTATTATGTGCAGGGTTTTGACGGTACATATTGCCACCGGTGTTAAGGGCATCGTTGGTTTGATCACAGTGCCTCCTTTGTGTACCGTTGGATGATGGTTTTCTCCGCGTTCTCTTTACCCATCAAAGACCAAAAAACTTGACTTGGAAGTTAAACACCATTATCCCTTCACCCTCTCCTTAGAATCTTGATTTTAGTGCAGAGTAATCTTAATTAAAAGCTAGCCTACAAATAACAGTGCCTCTCACCGCCTAGACTCGAACCTCACTTGGACAGACCCTAGTGCGAGAAAGTGTGTCGGTTCGCTTGCCCGAGAATAGGTGGTTTCTCCGGACACTCAGGTTTCCACCACCACCCCAGAACCGATCTCTCATTAAATGTGAAACACTCTTGACTAGAGCGTAAAACATTATTACTGAACTCAACTTCTGCCGTGTGGATTTTGGCCATCAGGTCTGGAGGGGTGGTAGTCGGTTATGTAATACGTGAAAATATGTTTTCTCAACCACCGTCAATTGGAGTTCATCATCGCTGTACTGACCCTGCTGCTTTGTGCTGCAGGTAAATATATTGAACATAATCATATATTGAGACAACGTAGAAGCTTTCCGATGTGCAATAGCAACACCAAACATTTGAATAAATAAAATCTTATTTTACATCGAATTTTTATCTGACTTTTCAAAAGGAATTTCCCTGAAAATGTTAACTCCATAAGGATCCACTGATAATCTGTCTTTCTATAGTTTACACGGTATAATTAACTATCCGATCATTCTTACCTTAGCAGCATGAATTCTGTATTCGCGAATGTTTTATTATCAGCTTTTACCAACATGTACCTTCACTGACTGTCCATATTGTCGCCGGTGACAAAATGTACCGAGTTGAGCCGTTTATTTTTATTTTTTTTTAAATTTTTTTAAAATGATTGTTATTTATCATTTGGTTGCATTTTATACAAAACAATCGGATATTGAATAATTTACATTTACTTATCCAATGTTGAACAGAAACTTTGATAAATAAGCAAGTTCTTCAGGTAAAGGTACAGTTGTACTTTTGTCTCCTTATTAATATGGAACTGTAGTTAGAATGGAAGTTTTTGGTTTTAAGAGATCTATTATTTCGCATTTTACTGTACTAGAGTATGTCGGGAGAAAGTTTGACAGCTAGCTTGTCGGAGGTGGGTGGTTTTCTCCTGGCACGTTGGTTTCCTAAACTAGAGAGGGAAATAGTCTTTACCTGGGTGTAAACGCAAATCTCACAAATGAAATCGTCTTAGTATAAAAAAAGGAATATATTGCTGCAAGTCAAAAATCCCTGAATCAGGCCGATGATCTTTTCTGGAATACACCCTAGTGGCGTTCCGACCAGGTCCTCTAGCTATGTTTTGCAGGATAATATATTGGAATAAAGTAATTTTGACACTTTACATTAAAAAACGCAAAGGCTATTTCGTAAAATCTCTAAATATTTGCAGAAATTTAAGCATCTGAATAAAGTTGAGAGAGAGAGAGAGAGAGAGAGAGAGAGAGAGAGAGAGAGAGAGAGAGAGAGAGAGAGAGCATCAGGATTAAGGGAGGCACATATTATATAACCAGTACATAAGTTTAGTTACAGTATCTTACAGCATGTATTATGATAAGGGTTATTGAAAGTAAAACCATTCTCATATTCGATTTGTCTTTTTGTGAATATTCAATCATCATCATCATCATCATCCAATATAGGGCACATGTTGTCGTCAGGACGACAATATGTGCAGACAGTGAAAATACATATCGTCGTCGGGGTGACAATATGTAGAGGGGCAACAATGTTTACGGTCACAAGGGATACATGTAAATATATACCAATCTATTGTGATCTTAGAAGCGCAGTTCGCGTGGATAACTCTCTTACAAACTTATTCTCTGTAGATTCTTGAGTTCGTCAAGGTGATAATCTAGCTCTAAAGGTATTTATCCTTTTCATTAATGATCTGATTCCAGATTTTAATAATGTTCAAAGCGGTGTTACGTTTGGAAATGATATTAGCAGTCTTCTTTACGTTTACAACATTGTAGTTATCTCTGATACACCGAAGGCTTGCACAATTAACTAAATGCTATATATGAGTGGACACGGCAAGGCAATTAAACGTAAATATCGATAAAACGGTGATGCAAATACGAAAAGCAACAAAGACATAAACATTTTATGATTTCAGAATAGATGAACATTCTATTAAAAGGGTGTCCAAGTACCGTTATTTGGGATTACAATATTAAAGACTATGGATTTCGCCGTTGATGTTAACTACACTCGGCTAGCAGTAGGACTCAAGGATTGTTTATATCCAGATACTTTCAAATGAATTGTATGGATTATGGATCCTATACAAATATCTATGATATGACCATATGTCCAGTAATTGCATATGCATCAGGTGTGACTATGACATAATGGATAACCTACATTATCAAGATTTACGTACGTTTCTTGATGTGAGCAAATCATCACCAATCCCGGCTATAACAGTATATATGGACTGGAACTCGATACGTATTAAATAGGGATGTAAGGTTATAAGGCTATGGCTCCGATGTTTAACAATGCCATCAAATAGTATCTGTAGGAAAGTGTTTGATTGGGACATTCAGCTATTTGAAGATTATAATTTTATTGACTTCAGTTTAATGCCTCTTTCTTAAATAAGTCTCAAAAACATAAACTGTAAAAATCGCAAACATCATCTATATGTTGTAACGCCATTATTATAGTGTACAAAAGCCAGTGCATCGCAAGACTATTAGGCTGGCCAGATTATAATGAAACGCGCTTGCGTGAATGTGAAATTTAGTATTGTACGATAAGATTGCACTTTAAAAATAAACTATACTATGCTATACTAATATCAGAGCATATACAACTAGAAGGTCCATAACCGTTTTTTATGTAGTTTACTGATTTATATGTAGCTTAGTGGAATGAGTTTTTGTTTGTTGTGTCTGGTTATGAACGACCCAGATGCTAGGGATTTTCTTTGTTATAATTTTAGTGCAGCTGATATTACTAGTAACTGGATTTCTGGAAATCAATGTATTATGAAGATTTATCAATGACAGTGAATAAACTAATCATTAAATTTAGATAAATGAACTGTATTAAAAGCATGATAAAAATCCTACAATTTTCAAATTTTCAGGTATTACAATCCCAAATCATTTAATGGGTTTTTATTAGCTCACCTGAGCCGAAGGCTCAAGTGAGCTTTTCTGATCAAAATTTGTCTGTCGTCGTCCGCGGCGTAAACTTTTACATTTTCGACTTCTTTTCTGAAACTATGAGGTAGATTTCAATGAAACTTGGTCAGATGCATATATGGGCCAGTGCAATTCAGATTTGTTCGTGACATTGTCATGGCTCCCAAAACTTGGTCAAGGTGACCCATGGTTCCAAAAAACTTAAATATCTTCTTCTCTGAAAGCGATGATGGGAGAAAAAATATGATGTGAAATTTGGCTTCTCTAGGGTCTTAAGCTTATAAATTGTTTATTTCGTGAAATTTGGTAAAAAATTAGGTTACGCGTTTTTGCGGTTAATTATGGCTTCAAATTATTATAACTTGACTATATGAATAGATATTGACATGGGGTTTTCAGTTTTGACTTTTTCTTGAAATAACCTTCAAAATGGGGTCAAGGTCAAAGTTCAAGGTCATGACCTAGTTTGTAATTTGTGCAGTTTTAGGCTTTTTTCTTCCAAATTATAAGAGATATATAATATTAAAACATTGTTAAAATGTTTAGCAGGACAAAACGTAAAAAGGTACAAAGTTTCGTAACTGTATGATAATGCATGTAGGAGTTGTTGCCCCTGAAATGTTATTTTTTTTGCTTAAAGAAACTTAAATTGTGCATTAGCTTGAAAACTATAAACTTTTTGTATAGGCATGTTTTTTAAAATATGTAGGTATTGACATGGCGATGATTTTGATATATGGCTCAAGGTCATGTATTGGCATGTATTTAACAATTGAACTGTTTTAAAATGGTGTTCATTGTCAGTATGAAGGCAACAACTTTGCAAGCAAATGAAATAATGCGCGTTAGCGTTTAACAATTGAACTGTTTTAAAATGGTTTTCATTGTCAGTATGAAGGCAACAACTTTGCAACCAACGGAATAATGCGTGTTAGCGCGTTATGAAAAGTTTGCTTGCAAAGTTGTTGCCTTCATACTGACAATGAACACCATTTTAAAACAGTTCAATTGTTATATTTCCGTTTAATATTTTTTTAAAATAATTATTCATTTATTTTAAGAAAAAAAATTCCCATCTATAACGCATGCACATCGGGGGAGTCCAATAGACGCAACAGCTGAATTTAAGACCGAGAACGACACATTATTAATCCGCAATATTTTTTAATGTGGGGCAACAACGGGGAGTTTTGGTTTGAAAAATTATAGTGTTATCAGGTATTTCGATGGTATTTTCTCGATTTTTCATTAACATAATGAATTTTTTAGAATATTGGATATAAATAATATATATAAAAATTGAATATCAACGATAAATGCGTTGTTATTTGTGGACTATATTTCAGTCGAAAATCAGGTGCACCTGTGTGGCCCCATTTCAATTTGCAGTAAAAGATTGCTGGCTAAATGTCGGAAATGAAATTTGTGAATCTGAAACGGGAAGGGGGGAGCTGTAGCTGAGGGATAATTTTCAATGGCCAAGCATGTGGGTTTCGAATCTGTGATATGTGAGTAGACAGGGATTTACCGAGAGATTTCTTCTGGAAGGTCGACATTGTTAAGTTGAGATTCACTCTAACATAATGTGCCGAGCTTCATACTCGGTATCATTCAAATGTAGACAGCAAAGCAGTGAGAAGTATACTTATTCTTTACGCCTGGTGTGGTGCAAATATCTCTCAAAGTTTAGAAAATTATCGTTTTAAGGTTAGCAAGGAGTTGTGTAGTACTTAAACCATGTATTGTACTTTTGAGGAGTTCCTATTGTATCCCTTGTAAATTGATTAAAAGCATGTAGATGATTTTTCAGTTTTTCCGACCATTAAACACAGCATGTGAACGGACAATTTTCACTGGATGTGGCATACATGTGTGAATCTAATCCAATTGAAATTTACATCACTTGAAATTTACATCCCGCGAGACACAAAATTGATTGACATGTTGTACCATTACACATTGTTTCAAAATAATAGTTTATATAGCAGCTTTGTCAAGGTAGGAAGAATTTTTTAAAGATCCGATTGTTCAAAACTTTTGTGGTTTGATGGTTTTGCCTAATCTGTTGTTGTCTGTTCTTTCAACAGGCCATCAAAAACATCACTGTCTCTCACAATGTAAATATTACGGTGAATATCAGCCAGGTGCCAATATATGTTATTAAAATATTATTTTATTAATTTCTTTGATTTTACTTTGTAATATCTCGTAAATGTGTTTTTCAGTCTCGTCTCGAATGTAAACAAATGTGACTGTGACAGTCATGTTTGTTTACCTACGAAAATGTAGTTCCGGATTGTGTATTGCATTTAATATGTATTCATACACGGAGTGACAAAATTTTTTGGCATTCATTGTCAGTAATAATTACAACGGCTCTCAAGCTTGCAGCTATGGGAATTTCACAAGGCAAATGAAAATATATTAGATTATTGTAGGAATTGATATGGTGATCATTCTGATATAAGATTCAAGGTTTTATGTTTGAATGTCAAGGTCATAGATGCATAAGAAGACTCAAATTGTTAATTATCTTGAAAACTATTAACTTTTTGCAAAGGTATATATATTAGAATTTTGTAGGTATTGATATGGCAATCATTTTGTTATGTGGCTCAAGGTCATACATTCAAAGGTCAAGATCCAAGGTGCATAAAAAGACTGAAATTGTTAATTATCTTGGAAACTATTAACTTTTTGTATTGGCATGTATATTAGAATATTGTAGGAATTGATATGGTGATTATTCTGATATAAGATTCAAGGTGTTATGTTTAAAGGTCAAGGTCATAGATGCATAAAAAGACTCAAATTGTTAATTATCTTGAAAACTATTAACTTTTTGTAGGAATGTATATTAGAATATTGTAGGTATTGCAAATGATTTTGGATATATCCTCAGGTTGGCTATATCCTCAGGTGAGCGTTAAGGCCCATGGGCCTCTTGTTTCTCTTTTTACATCCACTGCTCTTCCTTTTCCCACTTGAATAGATACAGAACTTCATTTAGATTGTAAAAAGCAGTACAATAAGTGTTTAAACAAATGTAAGATAATGTAACTTGTGCCATTTATCTATAATTCTATAGCGCTTCTACTTGGACCCAATAGTAAGGTAATATATGCAAGACCCAATTAGTGGGAGTTTTTAAGTATATATATATATATATATATATATATATATATATATATATATATATATATATATATATGTATAGAAAACATTATTATTTAATTATACAAAAGTTAATGCATGTATACATGTTCATATTATTATTATTGTAATTGCTGTATGTTTGAGTACACTACAACTGTGGTTTCTCAATAAATTTATTATTATTCTTATGATTATTATTATTATTGTTGTTGTTGTTGTTTGTTGTTGTTAACATTATTATTATTATGTAGTTCTTTTCAACTGTCCGACGAATGGCAGTGCATACACACAATAAAAAAAAGAACAATCTGACTGTTACTTAAAATTTGAATTTGGCCTATACATATTATTATTATTATTTATGAGTTAATTATCAATGTAAATTAATTTTTAAAAAGATTTTGCTTTAGAAACTCCAATGGATGTACAATTTACTTTCATATATCTTTTTTTTCAAAAGTGAAATTTATACACATCAGATTTTCCAAATGGAATTTTCTATTTTATTTAACTCAAACCATTGAAATTTATATGATTGTATTGTAACTAAGCTTAGACTTCTATTATCCTTTAGATCAACTTAAAGTTTTGGAATTGTAAAAACCACCTTCATTTATATTTGTGATTTTTTTGTAAATTATTATTATTATAAGTTATTTTGTCCTGCTGAACAGAGTTAAATCCCCTTTGTGTATCACTTGTCTAAGGTTAGACACTATTTATCAGGTGAGCCTATCAGGCTCATAATGCCTCTTTAATTTTTTTATTATTATATTTTTTTCTTAAATAACCTTGAATAGCTTTCATTAATTCAATTTACTGTGGTGTATGAAACTTTTTCATGATATAACATATTTTTAGATTCCAAGATGTCACAATCCTCAGAAGTTGATATTTTTGCAGTAAGTAACATATACATTTCATTTGATTTCAAAGAAGGAGGTACATTAAGTTAAAATTTCTGTCTATTCATCTCGCTGCCCACTTCTTTTACAGAGCAATTTTTAAAGACATGGCTTGAAATTTAACATTTTAGGAAATTTGATGTAAATTAGTCATAGGGGATGCCTGAAGGTTTATAATTTTTTCAGTCCAAGTCCCCTTGAAGTTTTTGATAAGACATTTTTGTCTCGAGTAATTTCCTAAAACCTTTTATCAACAGCATTTTAAAAATGGTGGGAAGTATTTACATTAATGGGGAATACACAGATTTTCAACAGATATATAGATATTAAGTATAATATCGGGGTGTTCAACAGGTTTTGGAGTAGAAGGCATAATTTGCAATTTAGAAGGATCCATATTACTGACAAATGAGGCGTATATATTTCATACTGACATGGCCTACTGGTAATTCTATTCAATGAACCTGCTTTTATAATTATTAATCTCCATTAATATGTGTAAATAAGCACAAAATAGGAATCACAAAGAAAATGTGACATAAAATTTTATAAGTCATGCAGTACTTTTGCTTTATTTCAAAATATTTTTCAAGATATACATAATGTTGAAAGTCAATTTAATATATTTGTACCACCATAATGCATTAAGATAGCAGCATCTCTTCGTTTCTGTAAATATTAAATTACATTTTTTGTTCTAATATAAAATTTTGTTTCTTAGACACAAAATGATGATGATGTTATGATTAACAACAGAACAGACACAGAAGAGACAACACAATGGAACAACTAAGTCTTCATTTAATTGGTAAACATAGCTATAATTTTTTTTCTAAAATCTAGTTTTCCACTTCAATATTTAGTGTCAATATTTAATAATTTATTTAAATTCATTTCTGTTTTAAATGAGAGTCAACCCTCCATGTTAAGCATTAAATGTATAACTCATGCACATGATTTGTTTATTGTATATATAGCATAATGTACATGAATGTTTTCTTTGTTGTAAATTGTACAGTGTAAGAAATAAAGAACTTAAACTTGTATTAATTATGATATGCATATCCAGTTGGATTCATAGAACAATTTTATCTGATGTGTTACCAAAAATGAATAAATTAATTAATTATTCAATTAATAAATAAATAGATAAAGAAATAAATAAAATAAATAAATAATTAGATAAATAGATAAAAACATAAAAAAGGAATCTTTTAACTCCCATTAGAGACCTCATTTTTTATAATTAAAAAATCCATTCTTGCCAATAATTGACACAATATTTCCTGCAAATTAAATGCATGCACATATCCAGTCTTTGGCATAAATTTGTGATAATCATTATCTTTTTCAGAGTAAGGCCAGTATGTTACTAAGAGGTGCAGGTGTTATTGTGAAGGGCAGCAACATTGTAAAATGTATGAGTTTTGCCCTTCACAGTTACACCAACTGGAGAAATCAAGTGAGGCTTAAGGTAAATAAAATTATCAGACTATTATTATGATGAAGATAATATCTACCAGAAAGAAATATTAATAATTTGTAATTGAAGTTTTCTTATTATGTCTGCGTATCAGCAGACATCTTGTTGTTACTCATAATCTTTATTATGTCTGCGTATCAGCAGACATCTTGTTTCTCAAGACAAATTTTTTAGCTCACCTGACCGAAAGGTCATGTGAGCTTATGGCATGGCATGGCGTGTGTATGTGCGTGCGTGTGTGCGTGTGTGCGTCGTTAACACCTATTTTCGACTTCTCCTCCAAAACTGCTGGACAGATTTCAATGATACTTGGTCAGAAGCATATATGGGCCGGTGCAATTCAGATTTGTTCATGGCGTTGCCATGGCTACCAAAACTAAGTGACCTAGGGGTCCAGAAATCCTAAAAAATCCTCTTCTTCTCCAACACCGATGATGGGAGAAGAAATCTGATGTGATATTTGGCTTCTCTAGGGTCTTAAGCCTATAGTTTGTTCATTTTGTTAAATTTGGTCGAAAAATGGGTTACGCGTTTTTGCGTTTAATTTTAAAAATTTCGTAAAATGGCTTCAAATTGTTATAACTTGACTATTTGAACAGATAATGACATGGGGTTTTCAGTTTTGACTTTTTCTTGAAATGACCTTTAAAAAAGGGTCAAGGTCACAAATCAAGGTCATGACCTAATTTGTGATTTATGTAGTTTTAGGCGATTTTCTTGCAAATATTAAGAGATACATGACATCAAATCATTGTTAAAATGTTCAGCATGACAAAATTTAAAAAGGTACCAAGTTTCGTAACTATATGATAATCCATGTAGGAGTTGTTGCCCCTGAAATCTTATTTTTGGCTTTTAAATACCAAAATTGTGCATTAGCTTGAAAACTATAATCTTTTTGTATAGGCATGTGTATTGGAATGTTGTAGGTATTGTGACAATGATCATTTTGATATATGGTTCAAGGTCATATGATCAAAGGTCAAAGTCACAGATGCAGAAGAAGAAATAAATTGCTAATTGTCTTGAAAACTGTCAACTTTTTTTATAGGCATGTATATTAAAATATTGTAGGAATTGATATGGCGATCATTTTGATATATGGTTCAAGGTCATATGTTTAAAGGTCAAGGTCACAGCTGCAAAAGAAGACTAAAATTGCAAATTATCTTGAAAACTATTAACTTTTTGTATAGGCATGTATATTAGAATATTGTAGGTATTGTGACAACGATTATTTTGATATATGGTTCAATGTCATATGTTCAAAGGTCAAGGTCACAGCTACAAAATAAGACTTTAATTGCTAATTATCTTGAAAACTATTAACTTTTTGTATAGGCATGTATATTAGAATATTGTAGGTATTGTGACAACGATTATTTTGATATATGGTTCAATGTCATATGTTCAAAGGTCAAGGTCACAGCTACAAAATAAGACTTTAATTGCTAATTATCTTGAAAACTGTTAACTTTTTGTATAGGCAGTATATTAGAATATTGTAGGTGTTGCAGCAATGATCATTTTGATATATGGTTCAAGGTCATGTGTTCAAAGGTGAAGGTCACGGCTGCAATAGAAAACATAAATTGCTTATTATCTTGAAAACTTTAACTTTTTGTATTGGCTTGTATATTAGAATATTGTAGGTATTGACATGGTGATCATGTATGGTTCAAGGTCACATATGTTCAAAGGTCAAGGTCACAGCTACAAAATAAGACTTTAATTGCTAATTATCTTGAAAACTGTTAACTTTTTGTATAGGCAGTATATTAGAATATTGTAGGTATTGCAGCAATGATCATTTTGATATATGGTTCAAGGTCATGTGTTCAAAGGTGAAGGTCACGGCTGCAATAGAAAACATAAATTGCTTATTATCTTGAAAACTTTAACTTTTTGTATTGGCATGTATATTAGAATATTGTAGGTATTGACATGGTGATCATGTATGGTTCAAGGTCACATATGTTCAAAGGTCAAGGTCACAGCTGTATAAGTGTACTAAAATTTGTTAATTATTTGGAAATTATTCATTGCATTACAGTTACTTCATGCATATTATATATGCTACTTATAAATGAAATGTGACTGGATATATTTCTGATTCAGTTTTGTGGGAGTTCTTAACCTGAGAAAACTTGTAATGTTTCTGTACCTAATATATTGTCTTTTGGGCTTTGCAAACAATTTTGGACGTATCCTCAGGTGAGCGTTAAGGCCCATGGGCCTCGTGTTTGTGGTATATCCTCCTTCATTTGTTATCTGATCAGGTTAAAAGTTTGTCAACTTGTAGGTGTTGACCATGGGAAATGCGCTTCCTTAGCATTTTTCAGAATTCGGAAAGACCCCAGAGAAATCTGGTTAAAACAACAACCTGGGAGTTTTATTCTGACAGATACGCCCTAAGGGCATCTCCTTGAATAAACTAATTGTGGACTATTTGTCTACTTCATTGTAGATTCTCCCACTTTGTTACTTCAAAATGTTCATACTTTGAATAAACACATACGTCAGTACGCTTAAAAGCATTGCCTCATAATTGCTGATATGCTGACATATACTTGCTCGGAAGTATACATTCTAGTTATTGTTGCTATTATTATTTTTATTATTACTAAACTCCCTCGTTTCTTATCTGATCAGGTTAAAGTTTTGTCAACTGATAGGGATTGACCATGGGAAGTTTGTTTCCTGATGGATAATGAGACAGGTTTATGCTGGTCCCTTACCAGTAGCTTATAAATTTCATTTATGAAAACCATAAAGTTTGAAAAATAATGTGGGGTAAAAGTAAAATTTACCAAAATTGCTTAAAACATTTAAACTCTTGCCACATCAAAAACATCTAAGACAGCAACTAAAACATTCTTTCATTTTTTTTAGATATGTATTTTGAAAACCTCAAAATGTTAAAAATTATGTAAAAAAAATTCAAATTATTATTTCAGATTTTTTAAAACCATATTCAAGTTTTTAAACAGTATAAAACATATGTCTGAATTATATTGAAAACCAGAACAAATGTAAATACTATATTCATCTATATCTTAATAGCGAACAAGTTTTTCAGGTAAAAAATATCAACTTTGACCAAGCTTGTCAAAAGTGATCTGTCTGATGAATCTGTTGAAAAAAATAGATAATTAAGTCCAGTCGGAAAACTTATTGCTTCTCTCTGGTTTCCAGTTCTCCATTATTATTATTATAACTTTTATTTTAGATATAAATTTCAACCCTAACCCTAACCCATGATAAAAATTGTCACTTCCAAAATCTTGTTTATACCCAATAAACCACAATAAATTAAAATTATTTTTTTATATTTATGATATTAATCTTTGACGTTTCTGCTAAGAATTTGTAAAAGGTACATTATTTTAGTATTACAAATTACCCGTTTCCATTTCTCATCTACTGGTTTTGTCAGTGAATGAAACAGTGCCATTCATCCCTTCAGAGTGTCTAGGTTCGCTTTCTTTGACGTCACACATAACCAATACAAACCAAAACAAAATAAAGACGTTTTCCATGACGTCATTTTCATCACTTTGACGAGAGGTGGACAGGTCATACTATTTTATTGAACGTAAACATTATTCCTGTAAATAAGTTGATGTAAGAAAATTTCAGCGATTGTTAATATTATTATATATTTCTTTTCACCCGATCACTTTTTCTCAGCAGGATTTCTCTTACATGCAATAATTCACCCCCCTTCTTGGTAGGTTGCTTTAACATTTTTGTTATGTTTTACTGTATTCAAATCCATATGGAAGGTGTCATTTGTAGAGGGAAAGAAGAGCAGGGTCTTAAAATATTATATTGTGATATCAGAAATAATGGAATGACTAAATTATGATATGCCAAAACAAATTTTATCAGTCAATTTTTCATATGTTCAATCATTTGAAGAGTTTTTAAATTTTCAATTACAGATTCTATCGAAGGAAAAAGATGTTGAGTATTTCTAGACCTGAAAACCTACTTATTTATTAGTTTCAGGTCTGGAATACAGGAAAACCAAGATGAGGTCTCTAACACCAGACTGGCAGATTGTAATTGTATGTGTTTTAACTTTTACATTTATAATTCAATTCTTTTTTGTTTCAAACATTTTGCTACGTTAATTAGGCAGTGTGAAAAATATTCAATTCTTTCAGTTTTTTAATAACAAAAAGAAAAAAATTAACTTCATTTATATCAAAGTGATAGATTTTAATGGTGTTATTAAAATCAATGAGTAATTCTCAAAGATAATTGGTATTGATTTCCAAATATCAGCATTTGTTCACTACCGTTTTGATCAGCAATACATTTGTTATTCATATATTTCCTTAAATTCAAACACATTGTTCATAGACCAGATCATTAGAAGTCCTTAACTATTACAAAAATAAAGGAAGTAGTAATGAAGTGAAGTAAAAATGTTTTATATCCTAATCAAGAATTGTTCACTCATACTGAGGCAGTAAGTTCTAGGTTGGTGGAGTAAATCAGAGTACCCGGAAAACACATCAGTCTTTTGCAAGTGAACTGACAAACTTTCTCAAATAGGATACGTATGAAAGAGGATTACAACTTAGCCAGTAACAGGTACTGTGATCTGTAAACGGGTTCGTCAGACCACTTAGCCAATAAGGCTATACATAAAAGGAAAAGTAATTATGATAATAAGGTAATAATTTAAAAAGAAATCTTTGAATTTGATGTATTTTCAGAGAGCCTTTGTTAATGCCAAGAAATGGTGGCGTAAGGATGGCGAAGGAGTGGAAAATTTTTTGGGACCTTCTCATGGGACCGTCATGTAAATTAGAATATTGTAGGTATTGATATATATTTTCATTATTACACCTCATGTAATTTTCAAGTAATTTGATTGGATAACTAACTGTTTTGAAAATAAAATAATATCACCCTTAGATTAACTAAGAATAAAGAATGGCGTGCGTGCTTCAGGGTAACATTAGTTGAGGAGTTATGATAACGGGTAATATTACAAAAATATCACATGCGCAAAAGGAATCCTAAATCACCCATTCGAACGCATTTCGACATTTTCACAAGCAGCTAAACTTTTGATGGATACGATCTTTTATTAATATACATTTTATTCATATGCAAGCGTTTCCTTGATCAAGACTACCTGTCTTCAGACGGATATGGATCACAACTTCTGGTGTCAGGTTTAGTAGTAGCACGAATGTAGTACCTTGCAAATTTTCAAAGTATTTTTTCTTTATTTTTCAGTCTTGCCTGTATAGAGAATTGGTACATATTTGGAGTGTTTGAATTAAAAGGACAGGGTGTGCACTTCCAAAAAATGCTAGTATTTGCCATGCAAGGTGCTCCTATGTAGTGGAGGGACTGAGTAAAGTGGTCAACTTCCTTCTAGATGTTTACAGCTGATGTGGAAGGTTTTACAACGTGTTTGAAAGTTTCCATAGTAACCAGAGATTTGATTGATCAAAGACGGTATGACCTTTTGAACATGAGTTAGACTTGAATTCCTGTTTGTTTTTATGTATAATGGGTTTAGATTGGAATTTCAATTATTGTATTAAACTGCCATTCCCTATAATGTACAATAATGGGAAAATAATGGTGAGCCATTGCCAGACGACAGACGACAACCATCGATTGGTAGAGTAATCATTTTTTTTAAGTAACAGAGAATCTCAGTTTAAGAGAATATCTGGAGACAGACATTTGGCATAATAAAAATATAATGTCATAGGTTCAAAGGTCAAGAGCATAAGAAAAACTAATATTGCTAATTATCTTGAAAACTATGAACTTTTTGTATAGGTATTTAGAGTATTGTAGGTATTGATATGAAGATCAATGATGAGTCAAGGTCATATGTGCAAAGGTCAAGGTATAGCTGCATTACAAGACTGACATCATTAATTATTTTGGACATAATTACCTTCTTGTATAGGCTTGCATATAAGAATTGTGTAAGTATTGATATGGTGATCATTTTGATATACGGTTCAAGGTCATAGACTAATTGCTGATTATCTTGAAAAACTTTGAACATTTTGTATAGGCATTTAGAGTATTAGGT